>JAHFZB010000510.1:0-42970 GCA_036884735.1 Huso huso
AACGTTCCATTTGCGCGGCAGTCAAAACTTTGAAGAGCGTGGGTGGCAGTGCGGGGTCCTTCAGTGTGATTGCCTTCACATTGCACAGTTTGTTAAATACATTTCGAAATATTTCAGCTTGTCTTTCATTGGGCACTGTAACAGGGCGAGCAGCCCTGTACATTGTTTTGTTTATTTATTTTTTAGAACGGGTACCCCTCCGTCCCTGTGTTATTTTTGTTTTTGTTTATTATAATTTTGTATTGTATTTTATATGCCAAGGGATTTATGTTTTATATTTAGGGGCGAAATGAATGTTTGTTTATTATTTAGTAGCGTGGATGGGAAGCCCCATCCACACAGTATTTAAAACTCGTGCAGAAGGTGGCTATCTCCCGAATTAATTAAATGATTAATTTTGTTGCTAATCGGAGATGGTCACCTGTTATAAAAAAGCCTGCAGCTCTCTAGCTCGGTGTGGGTGTTAGAGCGAGAGTGAGAAGGCGAGGAGAGAACGAAACTTAAAAAGAAATGTAAAGAAAGATTCCAGGAACAGTGAAGGCATTTGGCGCAGCCTGACCTGGGTTTTGTTATTTATTTTGTGTTTGAGATTTATTTTTGTTTACTTGTTTTATTTCTGCTCTGCGAGCAAGTGTTTATTTTTGTTTAAATATTTATTTGTGGATTATTTAAATAAAGCGCCGCGCCACTGCACCGTACCTTTTTTTTTTTTTGTTGTGCCTTCTTCTGGTCTGACGTCACCACTCGTCATCCCTGTCACAGGCACATTTACACTTTTCATACTGGATTTACTAACAATGTAATGCTTCTGTTTTAGTACTTGGAATCATTTTGAAAAGACGTTGATTTAAAAAAAAAACTCAAGTGTGGACCAACAGAGGTAAAAAGACAAACTGCCGATTTCCTGAAAATATTTGCTAATTCCTTATTTCATCTTCTTTTTTATTGTGGCCTTTATATTTTGCACATATAACATCCCATAAACATTTTATATCATGAAAAAATTACATCATTTGCAAAGTTTCCTCATGTGTCCACTTGTCTGAAGCAATACTTCCTATTTATCAAAATTGAGAGTGAAATTAAGTGATTAGAAAATGCAATAAAAATTGTCAACTAAATTGCTGAAAACAGAGCAGCGGTCTATTCTAGCAACACAATTGGCAACTGAAAATTTGTTGACAACTCAAGTTGTCAATTAGTAAAAATTTTATTGTCAATTTGAGTTGCCAAAAAAATTGCTTGCAAAATTGCTCATGTATATCTGGCTTAAGAGATTTCTCCCACACATGGTTTTTGGAGACATCAAGCTAATATTTTAGTGTAAAATCAAACAAGATTGTGGGGAGACTTGCAGTTTTAAACAGGCTGTGAAAAACTGAACAGCTTCAGAGGCTTAGCAGCCCCTGCTGGCAACAGCTATTGACAGACCTTCAAGCTATCGTCCATTCAACAGTGTAGAATGTTAATTCTGCTATTCGAGCTATTGCTTTGCTATATCCAGATATTCAGTCAGGACAAATGCTAGCTTGAAATAGTCCTTGTTGGGTTTGCTCTCTGACTATCAGCAGAATAGATAAAAGTGTTTCCATGCTGCCTTCAGCTTCATGCAGAGAGGACGGAAGCTTGGACAGAGCTCAGAAAAGTTTCAACAGCTGTTATTTGAACTGGCAAACCCAGGGGCCATTTTCAATGCTAATTCATTTCTAGTTAATGCTACTGCCACTTAATTACACAGGAGTCCTGAAAGTCTCCCGCTGAGTAATAAAAAAAGCCAGCAAGATTTCTGTTGTCAGGGAGGCTTTATTTATTCATTCATTTACGTATTTTGCTGTTATAGACTAAAGAAGAATGTGTACAATTAGAATGAGGATGGATGTAGGTTAGAATTAGAATTTGAATCCATCGTCCAGCTCTGCAGTTTGATAAATGCGGTGGACTATATCAAAGTTCCTTGCAGACACAGGTGTCCATAACAAACTGAAATATTATATATCCATTGACTTTAAGCTTCTAGTCAAATCAAACACATCAACCCTTTGCGGTCTATGTCGGACATCATCAAAAGATGTAAAAACAGGTCTCTAGTCATTTTTTCTCCGGAAAAGCCAAGAAAACCATTCAATGGCCAAGTCAGACCGATAGGAGCTGAGAGAAGCCGTAAAAAAAGGGGCGGATCTGAGCAATACACTTAACCCCGGCACCACAGAGATAACACGGACATAAACAAACAAGATAACTGCTTCTGCACAACTTTTGGAGTTTGGTGATAAAGCAGTGATCAGGAGATGATTTATCGGTATGCACGACTATGAAGAGGTATGTGAAAAATACAGCGAACGAGGGGTGGGGCGGGGCTGGAGATGCAGTACTGCGTGTCCTGTTGCTATGCAATGCCTTTTAAACCTGTTTTACTGTGAAAATAATACTTTTAAACAGCACGTTCAAAATAAAACTGGCGTGTGAAAATAAATTGGACCTGACGAGCCTGAGACACGCTGAATAAATGGACCGCTAAGGGTTAATATATGTACACAGCAATCAACAGTGTTTATGAATAGAGCAAAAATGAAAGGAGGTAAATGCACACTGCAAATGATACAAATAATATATTTGGATAAAAGATGTGAGGTTAGTTTTCATTCAAGCAATGAAGAGAGGACCTGTATGACTCCAAATCACTTTTTTAGTTACTAAATAGCCAGTCAATAGTGTGTAGAAGGAGTATCTAAAGATTTCATAGAAACAGTCTAGGACAGGGCTTTTCAACCGGGGGTACGAGTACCACTGGGGGCACTTCTATGGTTCATAGGGGATTGTGACAGAAATAAAATGATTCTTGATTGTAAATCTCCCTCCCGACCTGTAAGGGCGCTAAGCAGCGAACAGACTTCCCTGACCTGACTGTTCTTTCCAGGGTTCAAGGAATTCGGCCAGCTAGACAGGGGGCAGGACTCCATTGCAATAACGCATTGACCCGGAAGGGAAATGACGTGGTAGCCGCAGATTGGAGAGGCGGTTGCACTCGTTTACCAAGGGGTCATGTGTGACAGCATAAAAGGGGACGGAGAATCGCAATCTGTTCCTTCGCTTTGTTTTGTGTTCTGAACCGAGAAGGACTGTGAGAGACCCTGTGTATTGAGAACAGTATCATGAGTGTTTTGTTTGTTTTGTCTTGTAATTGTCTTGTCTTGTCTTGTCTTGCACATTACCAGACAGCTAACACAGTTCCGGAGCTGTCGCCAAGGGCCATGTGACAAGGATGACAGAGGTTGAGACTCAGAGACAGTGTGAAAAGTTCAAAAAAGCTTTTAATATACAAAAATTCAAAAATAAACCAGCACGAGGCCAAACAAAAGGCTTCAAAACACAAAACACATAAAACAAAACTTACAACAAAATAAGACTTCCAGGCTGGGTGTTGCCTTCACTGGTTACCAAAAAAAAATAGCACTGTGGCGGGAGTGTCCCCCTATTTATTATTATTTGTATTTTTTTTGTTTGCGGGTAAAAGCGCTGCGTTTTTTGTTATATTTAAAAACCCGTGAGGATGCATGGCTGATCAGCTACTGATTATTTAACTAGCTGACAGTCATGCATCCTTACTAACAACTTGATGCAGACTCTGGCCGAGGGATAATAAGATAATTACCAACTAGTTAATCCCTCGGCCAGAGTATATAAACCTGCAGCTCTCTGCACTTGTTGTTGGGTGTACAGAGGAGAGTACGGGGAGCGGAGAGAGCGAGTCACATTTGGAAAAAACAATTGCTAAAACGTGCTGGATTCTCCAGCACGACACTACTTGTTTGTTTGTTGATTCGTTTGGCCCTCGTGCCCTTTTTTTGTTTTGTGTTTTGTTGTTTTGTTTAAATCTTTTGTTTGTTTATTAATAAATACGCTGAGTGCCATTGCACTCAGTTTCACCCGCCCATCCACTGTTTGGTTTCAGTTACTTCCTGGTCCGTGACGTCATCCACCTCACCACTGCGAGCCAGACTGTCACATATGGTGTCCTGCGTGGGACAAACAACGCCTCCAGGAGCCGGACCAGGACAGAAAAGTGCGTTTTTTTTTGTTTGTTCGTTTTTTTTCAAATTAAAAATGGGGAAAAGTAGCCGGAGGAGAAAGCAGCAGCAGCAGCAACAACAGCAGCAGGAGGCGCAGCAACAGCAGCCTTACCTTGCCACACTGGATGTCTGCCTCACCTGCCTGAAGGGTGAGGGTGGTGTCATGGGTTGGTGAGGTCGGGCGTGGCACCAGACCAACCCCTCCATGGCAGGAGATGGAGGAGCCTGAGCGTCCGGCGTCAGGGGGGGAGGGCCCGCTGGCTAAGAGGAGTTCACTCTCCTCTGAGGGAATCTGGGGCTGGCTGGTGGAGCCTGGGAGGAATGCTGAAGAGGCCCTCCCGATGTGATCAACCTCCTGTGGGCCAGAGATGGAGAGCGATGGGAAGCCTGGGAAAAGCAACACTGCCCAGTGTCCCTCCCGGAGGTTGCGGACATGGTAATCCGCTACCTGGCTGCAGATATGGCAGGGCTACCGCTATCTCCAGCTCCATCGGGAAAAGCCCAGCCGCTGCCATCTCCAGCGCCAGAGGAGAAGAGTCATCGCTGCCTTCTCCAGCGCCAGAGGGAGAGGAGCCATCGCTGCCTTCTCCAGCGCCAGAGGAGGAAGAGCCATCGCTGCCGTCTCCAGCGCCAGAGGAGAGGAGCCATCGCTGCAGTCTCCAGCGCCAGAGGAGAGGAGCCATCGCTGCCGTCTCCAGCGCCAGAGGAGAGGAGCCATCGCTGCCGTCTCCAGCGCCAGAGGAGAGGAGCCATCGCTGCCGTCTCCAGCGCCAGAGGGAGGGGCCATCGCTGCCGTCTCCAGCGCCAGAGGGAGAGGAGCCATCGCTGCCGTCTCCAGCGCCAAAGGGAGAGAGCCATCGCTGCCGTCTCCAGCGCCAGAGGGAGAGGAGCCATCGCTGCCGCCTCCAGCGCCAGAGGGAGGAGGAGCCATCGCTGCCGTCTCCAGCGCCAGAGGGAGAGGAGCCATCGCTGCCGTCTCCAGCGCCAGTGGGAGAGGGAGCCATCGCTGCCGTCTCCAGCGCCAGTGGGAGAGGAGCCATCGCTGCCGTCTCCAGCGCCAGTGGGAGAGGAGCCATCGCTGCCTTCTCCAACGCCCGAGGGAAGGACCCATCGCTGCCATCTCCAGCGCCTGAGGGAGAGGAGCCATTGCTGCCGTCTCCAACGGGAGGGAGAGGAGCCATGGCTGCCGTCTCCAGCGTTAGGGGGTGAGGAGCCCTCGCCACTGTCTCCACCACCAGGAGCAGAGCAGCAGGAGCTGCCTCTGTCTCCACCACCGTCAGGAGCAGAGCAGCAGGAGCTGCCTCTGTCTCCACCACCGTCAGGAGCAGAGCAGCAGGAGCTGCCTCTGTCTCCACCACCGTCAGGAGCAGAGCAGCAGGAGCTGCTTCTGTCTCCACCACCGTCAGGAGCAGAGCAGCAGGAGCTGCCTCTGTCTCCACCACCGTCAGGAGCAGAGCAGCAGGAGCTGCTTCTGTCTCCACCACCACCAGGAGCAGAGCAGCAGGAGCTGCCTCTGTCTCCACCACCACCAGGAGCAGAGCAGCAGGAGCTGCTTCTGTCTCCACCATCACCAGGAGCAGAGCAGCAAGAGCTGCCTCTGCCTCCGCCAGCTCCACCAGCAGAGGGTGAATGCCTGCTGGTTCCGCCTCAGCCGCCGTGGGAGGACTGCTTTCCCCTCCCACCTCCACCAGCAGAGGGTGAATGCCTGCTGGTTCCGCCTCAGCCGCCGTGGGAGGACTGCTTTCCCCTCCCACCTCCACCAGCAGAGGGTGAATGCCTGCTGGTTCCACATCCACCTTCATGGGAAGGACTGCTCCTGCCCTGCCTCGCATCGCCCAAGGATGCCTGCCTCGCTTCGCCCAAGGATGCCTGCCTCGCTTCGCCCAAGGCTGTCTGTTGCTCCGCATCGCCTGGGGCTGCCTGTTGCTCCGCATCGCCTGGAGAGCCACCAGCTACAGGGAACGAGGGAGAAGTGGAGCTCCCGCTGCCAACTCCATGGCCAGGGGCTCCCCTCCCGAGTTCACCTCCCGAGGGTCCGCTGCTGCTGCCGTCGCCTCCCGAGGGTCCGCTGCCGTCGCCTCCCGAGGGTCCGCTGCCGCTGCCGTCGCCTCCCGAGGGTCGCTGCCGTCGCCCCGAGGGTCCGCTGCCGTCGCCTGGGGTCGCCAGGGATCCTGCTTCGCCTGGGGTCGCCAGGGATCCTGCTTCGCCTGGGGTCGCCAGGGATCCTGCTTCGCCTGGGGTCGCCAGGGATCCTGCTTCGCCTGGGGTCGCCAGGGATCCTGCTTCGCCTGGGGTCACTACACTGTGGTCGGAGCCCCACGGAGGGGAGCTGCCGGCCATGAAGAAAGGGGGGGAGGTCAGGAGACCAGTTCCCCCAGCCGCACTTTCGCGGCCGGAGATCATTTGGTTGGAGCCCCATGAAGGGGAGCTGCCGGCCACGGAAAAGGGGGGGGAGGTCAGGAAACCAGCTCCCCCAGCCGCACTTTCGCGGCAGGAAATACTGTGGCTGGAGCCCCATGAAGGGGAGCTGCCGGCCACGGAAAAGGGGGGGGAGGTCAGGAGACCAGCTCTCCCAGCCGCACTTTCGTGGCAGGAAATACTATGGCTGGAACCCCATGAAGGGGAGCTGCCGGCCATGGAAAAGGGGGAGGTCAGGAGACCAGCTCCCCAGCTGCACTTTCAGGCAGGAATACTGTGGCTGGAGCCCCGTGAAGGGCAGCTGCCAGCCATGAAGAAGGGGGAGGTCAGGAGACCAGCTTCCCCCGCAGCAATTTCGCTAAAGGAGAGAAGGTGGCCGGAGCCCCACGGAGGGGAGCTGCCGGCCATGAAGAAGGGGGGGCAGGTCTGGAGACCACCCCCAAAAATTTTTGGCCAGAGGAGCCGGCGGCGGTGCGGGCCATTGGAACGCCTTCTGGCTGTTTGGGTGGGAGGAGGACATCCCACCGTGGCCGCCACCTTTGGCCTGTTGCTGCCCCTGTTCCTGCGCCGGGACTGCTAACCAGGACTTTGGGGACTAAGGGAGGTGGCGAAAAGGCCATGTGTGCTGCCTGGGGGGGGCATGTGGCGGGTGTCCCGCCCCTATTTATTATTATTTGTATTTTTGTTTTGCGGCGGGTAAAAGCGCCGTCTTTTTATTGTTATATTTAAAACCCGTGAGGATGCATGGCTGATCAGCTACTGATTATTTAACTAGCTGACAGTCATGCATCCTAACAAACGATGCAGACTCTGGCCGAGGGATAATAAGATAATTACCAACTAGTTAATCCCTCGGCCAGAGTATATAAACCTGCAGCTCTCTGCACTTGTGGTTGGGTGTACAGAGGAGAGTAGGGGGAGCGGAGAGAGCGAGTCACATTTGGAAAAACAATTGCTAAAACGTGCTGGATTCTCCAGCACGACACTTACTTGTTTGTTTGTTGATTCGTTTGGCCCTCGTGCCCTTTTGTTTTGTGTTTTGTTGTTTTGTTTAAATCTTTTGTTTGTTTATTAATAAATACGCTGAGTGCCATTGCACTCAGTTTCACCCGCCCATCCACTGTTTGGTTTCAGTTACTTCCTGGTCCGTGACGTCATCCACCTCACCACTGCGAGCCAGACTGTCACAAGCACACACAGAAAAACCACTTGCTTCCTCTTTCTAGAACTCTCTCCCTCCTACTGGGAGGCTGAGGCCTCCTTTTATGTCAGGTGGCTGGGGACTAATTGAATAATAAATTGGTTGATTGCTCCCACCTGACGCAATCAATCTGGGCAGGGAGGAGAATTTAACTCCTTCCCTGCCAGTATTTCTAAGGGCAGAGCCCTGCTCTGCCACACACCTCCCTCCACGTACAAAGTACGGAGGCCGCAATCGGCCAAACTCCCGCCCCCCCCCTTTGAACCCAAGCCCTCCCCCCCGAGAGTCCCCTTATGTCCCTCGGGTTGGCTATTTCAGCGGGCGGTGGTGGGCGGGGTTGATGTCGGATTCCCCAAGGTTTCTTCAATAACGGGGGCCCCAGACCTTCTCAGCACGCGAACGCTGGCCGGGAACCTGGACCCTCCAGCAGCAGGCGGACCCTCTGGGACAACAGGCGGAGACGATGGACCCTCAGGAACAACAGGCAGACCCTCTGGAACAGGAGGCGGAGGCGACGGCCACTCCGGCAATGGCAGTTCCAGCTCCTCCAGTGGCAATGGTTCCAGACACTCCGGCGTTGGCGGTGGTGGCTGTGGCCATTCTAGTGGCCTGTGAAGTCGGGCTGGCACCTCCTGCCGTAGCAGTCGGGTGCGCCTCCCCTGAGCTCCTCTCAGCAGCATGTGCAAAGGCTGCTGAGGGCTTCAACCTTCTCCCCTTCTGGCTCTCGGGTCCGTGGCTCTCCCCTTCTGGCTCTCGGGTCCGTGGCTCCACCCCTCTGGCTCTTGGGACTGCAGCTCCACCCCTCTGGCTCTCGGGACGGCAGCTCCACCTCTTCTGGCTCTCGGAAAGGTAGCAGCAGGGGAACCAGCAGGCATGCTCCCTCTGCTGGTGACGGTGATGGAGGCAAAACCAGCAGGCACTCTTCCTCTGCTGGTGGAGGTGGGAGCAACACACAGTCCTCCCGCGTCGGTGAAGGTGGAACCAACAGGAACTCTCCCTCTGCTGGTGGATACCTGGACTGTGGACGTTCAGCCTTCCCCCTCTTGGGCTCTGGACGCACCGACTCCCCCCCTCTTGGGCTCTGGACGCACCGACTCCCTCCTCTTGGGCTCTGGACGCACCGATTCCCCCCTCTTGGGCTCTGGACGCACCGACTCCCCCCTCTTGGGCTCTGGACGTTCGGGCTCCTCCCACTCAGGCGCAGGACGTTCGGGCTCCTCCCACTCAGGCGCGGGGACGTTGGGCTCCTCCCACTCAGGCGCAGGATGTTGGGCCTCCCACTCCAGATCTGTGTCCGGTAACACCTCCGGGCAGTGGTGCTCCTCATGCCCGTACTGCATGCACTGGGTGCACCACTCCTCTTCCTCCCATGTTTACCTTCCTCTCTGCCTCCTTCTTCTCCCCTCTGTTTGGGTGGGGCAGATGGCCACTGTGTGCCCATATGCTCCACAGCCGGGCACAACTCTGCGAGACTTTAAAAAGAACTCCCCGTCGTCATCTGCCTCCTCCTGGGCCAGGGCGTAGGGGCATCCTGCCCAGTTGTGGCCGTAGACTTCACAGCGCCCGCACCAGTCCGCTGGTGGCACCTCTGGGCAGGATCTCCAGCGATGGTCCTCCTTCCCGCACCAAGAGCACCAGGGGAAAAGGCTGGCTGGGTCCTCCAGCTGGGGTGGCAGCAGCTTTTGATGTTGCTGTCGCTGCTGCCGCTGCCTACTTCTTCTGCCCATTTTTTTTTTTTTTTTTTTTCAAAAAAAATAATTCACAAAACTCAAAAAAAAAAAAAAATACTGCCCTGAGCTCCAGGTGGCGTTATCTCACTTCTGACACCAAATGTGACAAGGATGACATAGGTTGAGACTCAGAGACAGTGTGAAAAGTTCAAAATAAAGCTTTTTAATATACAAAAAATTCAAAATAAACCAGCACGAGGGCCAAACAAAAAGATTTCAAAACACAAAAAACACATAAAACAAAACTTACAACAAAATAAGACTTCCAGGCTGGGTGTTGCCTTCACTGGTTACCAAAACAAAAACCAGCACACACAGAAAAACCACTTGCTTCCTCTTTCTAGAACTCTCTCCCCCCTACTGGGAGGCTGAGGCCTCCTTTTATGTCAGGTGGCTGGGGACTAATTGAATAATAAATTGGTTGATTGCTCCCACCTGACGCAATCAACCTGGGCAGGGAGGAGAATTTAACTCCTTCTCTGCCAGTATTTCTAAGGGCAGAGCCCTGCTCTGCCACAGGCCAGCACTAAGCCGGAACGGCACTTCACCAATAGTCACTAAATAAACTGTATCACCCACCACGAGCACTACTGCACGCACCCAGGACTGGTGACCATGTTTGTATTATTATGGGGCAGATATTATTGTTTATTAGTTGGGATTGCAACCCCGTTGTTATTAACCCCGTGCAGTACACATTGTTGTTTATTGCCAGGGGATTATTGTTTTGGTCACCAGACCTGGAAAATAAAATAAAAATATTTCTAAACCGGATTACAATTATCTCTGTCTGCTTCTTTAACTCTAGAAGGACCGGAGATATACTCATACCTAGCCCCGCAGCCGTCTTTTTGACGGCTATATTCAAAACACTGTAAATAGTATAACGAAAGGAGAAACAGTCAGATGTAATTATTATTTTTTTTATTGAGTACGTCACAAACATCTGAACAACCGAAGCATATATATATATATATATATATATATATACACAGACGTGCTCAAATTTGTTGGTACCCTTACAGCTCATTGAAATAATGCTTCATTCCTCCTGAAAAGTGATGAAATTAAAAGCTATTTTATCATGTATACTTGCATGCCTTTGGTATGTCATAGAATAAAGCAAAAAGCTGTGAAAAGAGATGAATTATTGCTTATTCTACAAAGATATTCTAAAATGGCCTGGACACATTTGTTGGTACCCTTAGAAAAGATAATAAATAATTGGATTAATAGTGATATTCAAACTAATTAGTTTCTTTAATTAGTATCACACATGTCTCCAATCTTGTAATCAGTCATTCAGCCTATTTAAATGGAGAAAAGTAGTCACTGTGCTGTTTGGTATCATTGTGTGGACCACACTGAACATGGACCAGAGAAAGCAAAGGAGAGAGTTGTATGAAGAGATCAGAAAGAAAATAATAGACAAGCATGGTAAAGGTAAAGGCTACAAGACCATCTCCAAGCAGCTTGATGTTCCTGTGACAACAGTTGCAAATATTAAGAAGTTTAAGGTCCATGGAACTGTAGCCAACCTCCTGGGCGCGACGCAAGAGGAAAATCGACCCCAGACTGAACAGAAGGATAATGCGAATGGTAGAAAAAGAACAAGGATAACTGCCAAAGAGATACAAGCTGAACTCCAAGGTAAAGGTACGCGTCAGTTTCTGATCGCACCATCCGTCGCTTTTTTTGAGCGAAAGTGGGCGCCATGGAAGAAGACCCAGGAGGATTCCACTTTTGACAGAAAAACATAAAAAAGCCAGACTGGAATTTGCTAAAATGCATATTGAAATGCCACAATCCTTCTGGGAGAATGTCCTTTGGACAGATGAGTCAAAACTGGAGCTTTTTGGCAAGTCACATCAGCTCTATGTTCACAGACGAAAAAATGAAGCTTTCAAAGAAAAGAACACCATACCTACAGTGAAACATGGAGGAGGCTCGGTTATGTTTTGGGGCTGCTTTGCTGCGCCTGGCACAGGGTGCCTTGAATCTGTGCAGGGCACAATGAAATCTCAAGACTATCAAGGCATTCTGGAGCGAAACGTACTGTCCAGTGTCAGAAAGCTCTGTCTCAGTCGCAGGTCATGGGTCCTCCAACAGGATAATGACCCAAAACACACAGCTAAAAGCACCCAAGAATGGATAAGAACAAAACATTGGACTATTCTGAAGTGGCCTTCTATGAGTCCTGATCTGAATCCTATCGAACATCTATGGAAAGAGCTGAAACTTGCAGTCTGGAGAAGGCACCCATCAAACCTGAGACAGCTGGAGCAGTTTGCTCAGGAAGAGTGGGCCAAACTACCTGTTAACAGGTGCAGAAGTCTCATTGAGAGCTACAGAAAACGTTTGATTGCAGTGATTGCCTCTAAAGGTTGTGCAACAAAATATTAGGTTAGCAGTCCCATCATTTTTGTCCATGCCATTTTCATTTGTTTTATTATTTACAATAGTATGTTGAATAAAAAATCAAAAGCAAAGTCTGATTTCTATTAAATACGGAATAAACAATGGTGGATGCCAATTACTTTTGTCAGTTTCAAGTTATTTCAGAGAAAATTGTGCATTCTTCATTTTTTGTGGAGGGGTACCAACAAATCTGAGCACGTCTGTATATAGATATACAGTGCCTTGCATAAGTATTCACCCCCCAGAGTTTGTTAGAGAGCATATCTAAGCAAACAGCATCATGAAGACCAAGGATCAATCAAAACAAGTCTGGGATAAAGTTCTGGAGAAGCACCAATCAGGGTTGGGTTATAAAAAAATATCCCAAACTATGAACATCCCCCGGAGCACCGTTAAATCCATTATTAAAAAATGGAAAGAATATGGCACATCCGCAGCTCTGCCTAGAGAAGGCCGTCCACCAAAACTCAGTGACCAGGTAAGGAGAGCATTAGTCAGAGAAGCAACCAAGAGGCCAATGGTAACTCTGAAGGAGCTGGAGAGATCCACAGCTGAGATGGGAGAAACCGTCCATGGGACAACTATAACCCGGACGCTCCACAAAGCTGGGCTTTATGGAAGAGTGGCGAGAAGAAAGCCATTGCTGAAAAAAACCCATATCAAATCCTGTTTGGATTATGCCAAAAGGCATGTGGGAGACACAGCAAACATGTGGAAAAAGGTTCTCTGGTCTGATGAGACCAAAATTGAACTTTTTGGCCTTTGCGCAAAACGCTATGTGTGGTGCAACGCCAACACTGCTCATCACCCTGAGAACACCATCCCACGGTGAAACATGGTGGTGGCAGCATCATGTTATGGGGATGCTTTTTCATCGGCGGGGACTGGGAAACTGGTCAGGATTGAGGGCAAGATGGATGGAGCCAAATACAGGGAAATTCTAGAGGAAAACCTGTTTCAGTCTGCAAGAGACCTGGGACTGGGGGCGGAGGTTCACCTTCCAGCAGGACAATGACCCTAAACACACAGCCAAAGCTACACTGGAGTGGTTTAAAACAAGAACCTGAATGTCTTAGAATGGCCCAGTCAAAGCCCAGACCTCAATCCAATTAAAACTCCACAGTCTCTGGTATTTATTTTCACTAGTCCCGATGCTAATTGACTGACCAAAGCATCGCAGCTGGCAAGCAGGTGCCAGCCTTCAAAATGCTGATTGAAAACAATAGACTGTCAGTCATTCACTCAGGCAGAGAGTGGAGACTAATCTGATTACAGCTAAACACACTGCGGACTGGTAAATAAAAATAATAAAGTAGAATACCGTTCTGTATAATCAAAATACAGTTGTTTTCTGTGTGGCCGTCAGTGTGACTGCTCCCGGGGCTTTTAGGTATAATTTAATATATCTCCTTTATTTCTGCACACCCGCGTTTCATGCTTTGTAAGAATATTTAATACATACTGACAGAAATGCACACGAACGCACAGCCCCATATGTGTTACACGACTGGAGAAAATTACATTTTAAAACCAAAAACCGGCAAAATGACCGCCACGGGGCTTCTAGTGTTAACGTGCTACATCACTCCTGCACCTGTTTCCACTCAGCCACTTTGCCACAGGGATACACAGGACGACTCAGAAATGCAAAAATAAAAATGAAAGTAAAAAAGAAGAAAATAATGATCTTGAATAGATTTTTTACCGGTATTCTAAATCATCTCTAAACCATTGTGCATACATATTGGAAGCCCTGAACCACAGATGAAAAAAGAAAAACAGAATCAAGCACATACATACTTTCCACCTGTACGCATGCGTGATTTCGATTGAGCGGATTTCCACTCTGATATTAGGGTGGGTGAAGCAGGCATCTGACGATTCTTCTTTTGGAGAACGCTCTGTGCTGCTCTTGAACTTTGCTGTTTACAGCAAATATAATTGAATCGTATAATTGAATACTAATCAGTGAAGCACGATCTTTCTGTATTTTATAGAAGTATAAACGCTCCGGTAAACATAAATAATAATCACAATACTCATACTTTGATGTTTTTTGTTTTATTTTTTAGGTGCAGCTGCATTTTAGTAACAGCAATAGCGGCTGGTTAAAATCGTTTTTCTTTTGTTTTCTGAAAACGAAGGAAGAAAATACAAAATCCTGACCCTTGCCCCGACCGTTACCTAGCCTTTGGCCCTCTGCTCTCCTAAAGCAACATACTTGTATCTCACCACTTTATTATTATTATTATTTATTTCTTAGCAGACGCCCTTATCCAGGGCGACTTACAATTGTTACAAGATATCACATTATTTCCACATACAATTACCCATTTATACAGTTGGGTTTTTACTGGAGCAATCTAGGTAAAGTACCTTGCTCAAGGGTACAACAGCAGTGTCCCCCACCAGGAATTGAACCCAAAACCCTCCGGTCAAGAGTCCAGAGCCCTAACCACTACTCCACACTGCTGCCTAGACCAATAAACTTACCCTCTTTCTTCATCCACTTTTCTTTATTGTACTATTGTGTCATAAATTTGTAAACTGCCTTGGTTAAAGGTGCTATAAAATAAATAGGGGCTCCCGAGTGGGGCATCTGGTAAAGGCACTCCGAGTGGAGCGCAGGATGCACCCTATAGCCTGGAGGTCATCGGTTCAAGTCCAGGCTATTCTATTGCCGACCGTAGACGGGAGCTTCCAGGGGGCGGCGCATAATTGGCCGAGTGCCGCCCGGGGGGGAGGGGTCAGGTCGACCAGGGTGTCCTCGGCTCACCGCGCACCAGCGACCCCTGTAGTCTGGCCTTGCGCCTGCAGGCTTGCCTGTAAGCTGCCCAGAGCTGCGGAGGACAGCGTGTGTTCGTCTTGGCCACTCCCGAGTCAGCACAGGGGTGGTAGCGGTGAACTGAGCCTAAAAATAATTGGATATGCCAAATTAGGAGAAAATAATAAAATAATTGGTGATTACTAAATTTATATTAAAAAAAAAATGTAAATAAAGAAGTGCATTCAGTAGAGCAAAAATTGTAAACGGGTACTTGAGCTGAAACCTCTAGACAGAAGGGGTACAGTTTCAAAAAAAGTTGAAAACCCCTGGTCTAGGACAATGGAATTTTTTTTTTAAAACACGTAGCGATCACACTATCTCTACTACCCAGCTCTTTTACATCAAAGGGGAGTGACCATGATTTAAAGCAGCAGACCTATTTTCAATATGTACAGTAACATGTGACATATTAATATTCATTACAAATAGACAAAGGAATAAAAATAGAGAGTGAGAAAAGAAATGAAAGCCAACGAAAAGAAAAAATCACAAACTGAGTCACATTTGTTTGAAGTAAACTGATCCAGCACGCATGACAGGGGAGTTGGATTGAAATGTGTTAGTAAGGGTTGCCAGGCTGCAGAGAATTTTCCTGTGCATCCCTGGAGTGTGAATTTATTTGAGGAATTGGATGACATTCCTAATCCATTGGATATGAGGTGGGGCAACTTGCTTTCAGCTAAGTAAAATACAGAGTCTAGCCAATAAGGCTGTAAAGTCCAGTGAATCTGCCTGCAACTTGGATACAAGCTTAGCACCTTTGTCATGCTTTAACTAGGCTTTTTATAATCATTGTAATCCATGCAAACTGATGCCTTTTTCAACAGTGGCTCTGAATGGGCAAAAAGACTTTGAATGGCACAATAAATATTTTCTCTGTAGTGTACTGTTACAACACATTTCAGTTTTAGTGCAGTCAATCTGGCACAAAATTAATAAAAAAAATATGACAAGGAGAATTTGCTTTTCCAAACAGCTGGGATTTAAAGACAGACCAGCTGGTTTAGGATTTGTTAGCTTCTGGCAACTTGGATAAAACCTGCCGAATATACAGAAATTTCAAATAAAAACTAAAGCAATTACACTCTTCGTTTTTTTTAAATCAATTTGCAGAGTTATAAAGTGAAACTAGCCATTAATGGACCTTAAAATGAAGGGACGTCCTCAGGTTCTCTGATTTTATTTATCCCAACAGTCGTATCTCTTCCAAACTCACAAAATGTCACACTTTCGTCAAAAATTACATTCCACACTGCAGCCCACCACTCTAACCTCTGAGCTACACAAACCCACTGCCCTCCACACTGCAGCGGCAGCACTATACAAATTCCTTTTTATAGGAATTGTTAATGCAACATTTTTCAAATATGATTATGTATGAATTAATTAATTATGAACTGCCTTCAAAAGATTTTACATTTAAAATGTGTATTATGTATTTCACCTGCTTTTTTGCACTTCTGCTTTACAGTGCTAACAATATGGTGGCTGATCATTGACCTGACCTTTGATAACTTCATTAGTGTTCTTTTGTAAAAATAGTTTCCAATGGGCCACAAGCTCATTCCAGATTCCCCTGGGCAATACCCTGTTAGTGACATCCCTGTAAACAAGGGAATTAGCATCAAGTCCCAAAACATGAGTGCCATTACAATTTGGTTTCTCTGTGCTATCAGCTAAATCAGCTGTTTTCAAAGGGTTGGTGAATCCTAATGTAAGCTCACCATAATAAACATTTTTAAAAGCACAACACTGACTTGCGATATTTAAATATGTATTATGTTTCCTTGTTACAGTATTCAAGACTAAGATGTTGTTGGTAATTTCTTGAACACTTTGGGGCCCGGTTTTGGAAAAGAGTTTCATTTTCGATGGAATCACAAAATCTGCAGAATTTCCACCTGGTAATCCGTAAAAAAAATATCCTTCTATTTTCTAAAGTGAGCCACCGTTTTACCCACCAGCGGATCACATTTTTTCTGTGGTTCCGTGGAGCTTTTAAATTAATAGGTAATGAGCATTTTAGAGGTATAATCCGCCAAAAAAATGGTTCTGGTTCAAATATGTTAGCACAATCGAAAACATGTATATTTTATTTTTGTATTATTGTTTTTCTTCTTATTTTTGTATGTACACTGTTAACCCTTTGCGGTCCATTGTCGGACCCTGTCCAACATCATCAAAAAAATGCAAAAAACGGGTTTCTAGTCGTTTTTTCTCCGGAAAAAGCTGAGAAAACCATTCAATGGCCGAGTGGGAGCGACAGGAGCCGAGACAACCCGAAAAAAAGGGCGTATCTCATGAATAGTCATACTTGCCCCTGGCATCAGATAACGACGGCCATAAGGAAACAAGCTGGCTGTGACTGCATCAGCGCTCAGAGAATATCACAGACATTTGCAGAGCTTTTTTCAGATGTTATAGTAATAAAATAATGACTTGGATCACATTATTGAGGCGTTTGGTGATAAAACGAGTGATCAGGAGATGATTGATCGGTATGTACGACTATTATTATTATTATTATTATTTATTTCTTAGCATATGTGAAAGCTATAGCGAACGAAAGGGTGGGGCGGGGCTGGACATACCTAGTGAGTGCTTTGTTGATATGCAGGGCCTTTTAAACCCGTTTGACTGTGGAAAAAAAAAAAATATATATATATATATATATACAGTGCCTTATGTAGTATTCACCCCTTGGACTTTTTTTTTCATATTTTGTAGTGTTACAACCTGGAATTAAAATTGATTTAATTAGGATTTTTGTCACTGATCTACACAAAATAGTCCATAATGTCGAAGTGGGGAAAAAAATCTACATATTTTTCAAAATTATTTACAAATAAAAAACTGAAAAGTCTTGATTGCATAAGTATTCACCCCCTTTGCTGTGACACCCCTAAATAAGCTCTGGTGCAACCAATTGCCTTCAGAAGTCACATAATTAGTTGAATGGAGTCCACCTGTGTGCAATTAAATTACATGATCTCAGATTAAATACACCTGTTTCTGGAAGGCCCCAGAGTTTGTTAGAGAGCATATCTAAACAAACAGCATTATGAAGACCAAGGAGTTATCAAAACAAGTCCGGGATAAAGTTCTGGAGAAGCACCAAAAATAAATAAAAAAAATATCCCAAACTTTGAACATCCCCGGTGCACCGTTAAATCCATTATTAAAAATGGAAAGAATATGGCACATCCGCAGCTCTGCCTAGAGTAGGCCGTCCACCAAAACTCAGTGACCAGGTAAGGAGGGCATTAGTCAGAGAAGCAACCAAGAGGCCAATGGTAACTCTGAAGGAGCTGGAGAGATCCACAGCTGAGATGGGAGAAACCGTCCATGGGACAACTATAACCCGGACGCTCCACAAAGCTGGGCTTTATGGAAGAGTGGCGAGAAGAAAGCCATTGCTGAAAAAAACCCATATCAAATCCTGTTTGGATTTTGCCAAAAGACATGTGGGAGACACAGCAAACATGTGGAAAAAGGTTCTCTGGTCTGATGAGACCAAAATTGAACTTTTTGGCTTTTTGCGCAAAAACGCTATGTGTGGTGCAACGCCAACACTGCTCATCACCCTGAGAACACCATCCCCACGGTGAAACATGGTGGTGGCAGCATCATGTTATGGGGATGCTTTTCATCGGCAGGGACTGGGAAACTGGTCAGGATTGAGGGCAAGATGGATGGAGCCAAATACAGGGAAATTCTAGAGGAAAACCTGTTTCAGTCTGCAAGAGACCTGGGACTGGGGCGGAGGTTCACCTTCCAGCAGGACAATGACCCTAAACACACAGCCAAAGCTACACTGGAGTGTTTTAAAAACAAGAACCTGAATGTCTTAGAATGGCCCAGTCAAAGCCCAGACCTCAATCCGATTGAGAATCTGTGGCAAGACTTGACGGTCCCCATCCAACTTGACAGAGCTTGAGCAATTTTGCCAAGAAGAATGGACAAAAATTGCAGGATCCAGATGTGCAAAGCTGGTAGAGACTTACCCAAAAAGACTCACAGCTGTAATTGCTGCCAAAGGTGCTTCTACCAAGTATTGGCTCAGGGGGGTGAATACTTATGCAACCAACAAATGTCTTTTTTTTGTTTAATTAACTTTTGTGTCATAATAAAAAAATATTTTGCACCTTCAAAGTGTTGAGTATGTTGTGTAAATCAAATGGTAAAAATCCCAATTAAATCCATTTTAATTCCAGGTTGTAACACTACAAAATGTGGAAAAGTCCAAGGGGGGTGAATACTTATGCAAGGCACTGTATATATATATATATATATATATACACTGAGTGTACAAAACATTAAGAACACCTTCCTAATATTGAGTTGCACCCCCTTTTGCCCTCAGAACAGCCTCAATTCGTCAGGCCATGGACTCTACAAGGTGTCGAGCGTTCCACAGGATGCTGGCCCATGTTGACTCCAATGCTTCCCACAGTTGTGTCAAGTTGGCTGGTAGTGGATCTCTACTCCCGAATAGCTCGTTCCATCTCATCCCACACATGCTCAATTGGATTGAGATCTGGTGACTGGGCAGGCCACTGCAGTAAGCTGAATTCACTGTCATGTTCGTGGAACCATTCCTGGACAATACTAGCCTTGTGGCAATGGGGCATTATCCTGCTGAAAAAAATCCATTAGCAGATGGATACTCTGCTGCCATGAAGGGATGCACCTGATTGGCAATGATGTTCAGATATCCTGTGGCATTCAAACGTTGCTCCACTTTTTATCAAGGGGCCCAATGTGTGCCATGAAAACACCCCACACCATCACACCACCATCACCAGCCTGCAATGCTGACACACGGCATGATGGTTGCATATACTCGTGTGGTTTTCTCCATACCCTAGTCCTCCCATTAGTGTGAAACAGCAGGAACCGGGATTCATCAGACCAGGCAATGTTTTTCCAATCCTTCAGTGTCCAGTGTTTTCGTTCCTTAGCCCACTGCAACCGCAGTTTCTTGTGTTTTGCTGAAAGAAGTGGAACTCTGTTAGGTCGTCTGCTGCCATACCCCATTTGTGTCAAGGTACGATGAGTTGTGCATTCTTTTATGGGTCTTTCGGCACCAATGTTGTACTGGACTGTCAGTTGACTAACTGTAGCCCGTCTGTTGCTCTGCACAATTCGTGTCAGCCTCCTTTGGTTTCTTTCATCAATGAGTCGTTTTCGACCACTGGATGGATGTCCTTTGGGTGGTGGACCATCCTTGATACACACAGGAAACTGTTGAGCATGAAAAACCAGGCAGCGTTGCAGTTTTTGACACACTCAAACCGGCGCGCCTGTCACCTACTACCATACCCCGTTCAAAGACACTTACTGTAAATCTTTTGTCTTGCCCATTTACCCTCTGAATGGCACACATACACAATCCATGTCTCAATTATGTCAAGGCTTTAAAATCCTTCTTTAATCTGTCTCCCCTTCATCTACACTGATTGAAGTGGATTTAACAGGTTACATCAATAAGGGATCATAGCTTTCACCTGGATTCACCTCGTCAGTCTATTTCATGGAAAGAGCAGGTATTGCTAATGTTTTGTACACTCAGTGTATATATATATATATTTTTTTTTTTTTTCTGTATGTTGCTGTGACTCTGTGCTTAGACATACCATCTCTGATGCGAAACGAGGGGCTCAGACAAAGACATCTGCTGAGGCAGCTGCAGCTCAAATTAACACCAAAAAGAGACCTGGGAGATGCTCTCCATTTTGTATTCAGAACTATTTGTTTCTCTGCTGTTTCCACAATAAAGACTTTATTAGTTTTGACAATCTTTGTCCAGACTATTTTATTGTAAAGAAGACAAACCTTACAGAATTGTCTCTTAAGCACCCCATTGATGCGTTCTATTGTGCATCTCATTGTAGTTATTTAATTTCTGCCAAGTATTAATACTCATAATTATCACCGGTCTTATTTCTTTTTTAAATTAGACTATATCATAAATAATGGCCTATTTAAAAAAGTAGGCTATAAACTATTAGAACTACTTCAAAAAACAGATTTCGTAATTGTGATTATTTGTAATTTGGATAAATGCAATCCAGGAGTGACATTTTCTGAAAAAACAGATCAAAATGATCAAGCAGATAAAAGTAATCTTGATCACAAAATGTAGGATTACAAAATCCGGATTAATTCAGTAGATGGCCACCTTCTGCACGAGGTTTTTAAATTACTGTGGACGGGGCTTCCCATCCACGCTACTAAACAATACAATACAATACATTTGGCTACGCCGTCATATATATACACAAATAAATCATGTAACAAAACACATACCAAACAATAAATTGCACAGGGGCGGAGGGGGAGACCCCGTTCTAAAATTAAATAAACAAATAACTGTACAGGGCTCCTCGCCCTGTTATATATCCCCTTAACTTTTAATGATGTTTGTAATTTGAATTGCAATTACTCAAATACTTTTTTTTTTTTTACAGCCATCAGAAACCTGAAGTCACATGACAGCTTCGTAACAGCTCCCCACAACAGCTCATCTCATCCCACCACCAAGACAATTGCCTCAGGAGCTATAAAGCAGATGTCTGCCAGCACTGCACGTGTCTGCTAGAGCTCACCAGGTGCCTGGCCAGTAGGGGTTGCTGTAGCACTGTGAGGTAAGTCCCTGCTGATTTTGCTTCCCCTAAGCAGCGGAAGGGCCAGAGCCAATGGGGTGCTCCCTGTGGAATCCCTAGCAAACAATGACAGCTTTGCACAGCCAGCACCTGCACCCCTCTGTATGACTCACTCTCACGGCCCTGCCTTTACCAGGTTTATATTCATGCTGATACACAGTCATTGGAGCTTTAGGAAAATCTGTTTTGAACTTGCTAACCTTATCACTGAAGAGCTGTCTTTGCTGAATTTACAACGAGTTTCAGCACTATATATGATATTGGCTGGGTCTTAGAGGTCTTAGAGATTACAGAACTCCCTGAATCTCAGATCCATGCTACTCAGCTCTCTCTATTAACCCTTTGCGGTCCATTTATTCAGCCTTTTTTTCGGCTTCTCTCAGCTCCTATCGATCTCACTTCGGCCATTGAATGGTTTTCTCAGCTTTTTTTCCTGAAAAAAACGACTAGAGACCTGTTTTTTGTGTCTTTTTTTTGATGATGTCGGACAGGGTCTGACACTGGACGGGAAAGGGAAATTTGCAGTGTCGGACCAGGTCCGACATAGGACCGCAAAGGGTTAAATCTGCTGACTTTCAGATCTCCAGTACTGAATTCTCTGTACTAAATCTGCTGGCTCTAAGATTCCAGGAAGTACATCTTTGTGTGGAAAAGTTTGGCATTAGGATCCATAACACCGAATTAATAAATAAAACACACCACATATGGTCTCCTGTTTCAGGGTCTGCTTTCTTAATAAATCTTACAGATTTATTAAACTAGGTCACTGAGCGTAGCAGAAGCAGATACTGTAGTCAGAAGCAGAACTCATTTCTTGAAGTATGCTGCGATTTAGAGCTGAGAAACTTTAAACGCTTTCAACTAAGTCCCACTGAGGCTCGGCACAGGGGCTGAAAATCAACAGATATTCAGAGCAACACCAACCAAGGATCTACTAACAAATTAACACACATAAATGCCATAAATATAGGGTTTGGAGTAGTGTTAAGGAAATGTCAAATGTACAGATGGCCTTGATTCACTAGAATTTAACTCACTTTATATGCGTAGGTGCTCCAGGGTCAGTTTCACACATTTAAGAAACGTATATATATATATATTATTAAATTATTATATATATATATATATATATATATTGGAGATTACAGAAGTGTAGTCACTTCCTGTAAAATACTATTTGGGGAAAAATATTTTTGTTTCCTATTAATTTATAATCTTCCGCTGTAGAAAATAATACCATATTGTTCACTGGATTTGGCTCTGCAGGTTTAACAGGATTTGTGAACAATTGAAGAATGCAGTAAACAGACACCATGCATTGTTTTTTAGTGTGCGTGTGAGGAACCGGTGCTGAATCTAGGCGTATTTGAGTCAGCTGAGGGACAGAGCCAGGCGATCTGTAAGAATGCAATGAATCGGGGTGCAGGATTGGTGCCCTGCTTTCTAATGCAGCTATCGGGTACCTTTTGTAAAATTGATCAACTTCACTGATTCTTTAAATTTTGACGACTTTGACACTAGTTTCTCTGAAGAAAATATTACTGAAATTGCTACAAACTTTTGTCATCAGCTAGTACATCACCACAGACGAGATTCATCTGCAGTGCCAACAAAGTCATTCAATCCAATTTCTAAGTCATTTTCTTCATATTTCAAGAACTTTTTTTGTTTTTTTTTGACAATGATCGTCATACACCACAAACCAATCCATTTTATGTACTGAACAAAGGGTGCAATGCGGCAGGAACAGAAGGTACATTGACAAGACGAGTAGCCTTGGAGAAGCTCAGCGGCTTTGAATCTCTTCTTCTGTACTGAACGGTAAAGACATATCTGTGAAGATCAGCTGATGTATCGGATTGAGTCAGTGGATCACACTCAGCCATCGAATGGCAAACCTTTCTTTTCTTATGGTTTTTGACTGTTTTTGTGAGTCAGATTTGTGTAAAATACCAGCGTGCTTACCATTGGTGGTGTCACAGCTGCTTTCTTGTGTGAAACTATACAGTGCTTGGGCTACCATTGCTAGTGGTGCCACAGTGTAATGCAAGGCCAGTGAATCTTGGGCTCCCCTCTGGCTGTTCTGTCCGTGGATCTGCACCTCATTTTACAGTGTGAAATTGAAAGTGATGGTGGCTCAGAGTGTGAACCCTCAACTGTGTGATTTTTAGTTTATGAAGACTAACAAACTGTGTTCTGAGAGCCTGTGGCAATGTGCCTCGCCCCTGTGTGCATTTGTGTGTTATATGTTGTATGTTGCGTGTGTTAATGTTGGTGTATAGAGATGGCTGCACGGGATATAAATGGGTGTGTGCAGCACGAGTTATTTAAGATGTAGAATTGTATTTAGGCACGAGGATTGCACATCACTTCACGTGCATTTAAAGTATTTAATATGTGAGCACGAGGTTGCACATAATTAATTCACGTGCTGGGATTCAAGTGAATAATTAATTGGTAATTGAATCTCGCACAACAGTATATATAGATGCATGTTTTACTCACTGGGTTGTGTGTTCGGTGAGTGGAGAACGGGTGTGGAGAGGAGAAAGGAAAGTAAAATAACGTAAATAATAAGTGTTTAAACTCACCGTGTTTGTGTCTGTCCGTGCACCGTTTGTTAAGTGTTAGTCCGTTTTGTTTGTCTATTTATTTTGGCCTCAAGTGCCGTGTCCTGTGTTTTGTTTTGTTCAAACTTTTTATTTTACAATAAAACGGCGCGAGCAAGCGCATTTACCATTTCATCCACCGTCTGTCTGTGTACTCCTTTCTGGTCTGACGTAACCACTAGAGCCTGCTTGTCACAGAGCCCCATAGATGACTCTAAATCTGGACTATTGTCTTGATCATTCAGGGTTAACCCATAGGTTAAAAGTTTTAGCCTTTAAAGTAATTGTAGCTTTACTTCCTTGTTCATTTCACTCCAGCTGTGTGTTCTGCGCCAAAGCATGTTACTGGATGATGGCATGCCAGTCAGTGGGTGAAGCAGCTGATTGGGAGATGAAAGAAGCCAGTGAAGGGGTGGGGACAATTTCACCTTCCAGGTGAAATGATCCAGAAAGTTGAAGGCAGCATAAGTTGAAGGCAGTTTTTTTTAACCTAAGTGTAGTACCATACACTGTATCACATTTTAAATGAAAATATATGTTTACTGAAACATGTGTTTCTTTCAAAACTGCACATTTGAGACCTATATAATACATGGATGTTTATGGCGGAGAAAATGTATGGAACTACTTTGTTAGCTACAATTATTTTATTTGTGTGGCATACTGCAGCTAAAGACTTTAATATGACAGGAGTCAAAGTGAAAATGAAGTTAAAAAACAAGAGACTGGTGATTATGTTAATGAAAGGTAAGAAAATGTATGTTTTTTTAAACATAGTTTATTAAACCTTTGATAACTGAACCTGAGAACCACAAAAAAAAAAAAAAAATCTGAAGTGTGCTGCACCCAAACCAAATATCTAGTACCACGGATAGGTGAGTGTAGAAACCAGCGCCTTGGGCCGATAGCAGTGATCCGGATTTTGTAATCCTATATTTTTCTGATAGAAATTACTTTTAAAAAAATGCATTTTGTGATTGTAATTATTTGTAATCTGGATAACTGTAATCCAGCAGTGGCATTTCTGAAAAAAAAACTGATCAAAATGATCCAGATAAAAGTAATCTTGATCACAAAATGTAGGATTACAAAATCCGGATCACTGTTATCCAGGTTAAAAGTTTGGAAAAACCAGCCCCAGGTTATAATCCTTTAGATTTTTTGTAGCATGGCAGAATTCAGCTTCACATTCAAGAAAACAAGGAATATGTGCAGTTGTTTAGATTTACAGTTAACAGTATGGTTACTTTTAGGATTAGGATACGATGTGTGCATTACAGTTAGCAATAGGGGTAACAATTTACTTTGTGTCACTAATTGCTGCATATTTTCATAGTAGTTACTTTGTAAATACATATTTACTTACACATAATTACAATGTTATTATGCATAGTTGCTAACTCTAAACCTAACTTTACATCAAACCTTAACCCTGACCCTTTGTTGATACAATTGTGTACTTGCACATATCATGGGAAAAGATTTACACATTAAGTACATTGTAGCTTTGTATAATAACATTGTAATAACGTGTATGTACATGGGTATTTACTATGTAACTATTCACTATGTAACACAATTTTTGTTCCTGGGTAGTAAGTGTTATTTCCTAAATGCTTATGCCTCAAAAGTATAGAAAATGGCTATTATTCCCCACAAACTTTGCTTTTGTGACCAGGACAGTGATATTTTGAAATTTACCTATTTCCAATGAGAAAATTTGTGTCTTTTCGTTCACATAAAGTCAGAAAAAAACAACATATGAATCCAAATTAACATGTATTTATACTAAAGTAATACAAAAATGACTACAAAAGATTTAGAAGTGAGTAGTTTTTTCGAGATTTACGATTATACTGTAAATCACTTTCACGAATCAGCTCCCAAATGTAGTCTCCCATCATGTTCTCGTTATACTGTCCTTGGTAGCGGCGTTCAAAGTCCAGTATATCCTGGTGGAAGCACTCGCCTTGCTCCTCCGAGTACGCTCCCATGTTCTCCTTGAATTTATCAAGATGAGCATCAAGGATATGGACTTTGAGGGACATCCTACAGCCCATTGTGCCGTAGTTCTTCACCAGAGTCTCAACCAGCTCCACATAGTTTTCGGCCTTGCGATTGCCCAGGAAGCCCCGAACCACTGCGACAAAGCTGTTCCAAGCCGCTTTCTCCTTACTAGTGAGCTTCTTGGGGAATTCATTGCACTCCAGGATCTTCTTTATCTGTGGTCCGACGAAGACACCGGCTTTGACCTTTGCCTCAGACAGCTTAGGGAAGAAGTCTTGAAGGTACTTGAAGGCTGCCGACTCCTTATCTAGAGCTCTGACAAATTGTTTCATAAGGCCCAATTTGATGTGCAGTGGTGGCATCAGCACCTTCCGGGGGTCCACCAGTGGCTCCCACTTGACGTTGTTCCTCCCCACAGAGAACTCGGGGAGGAACATTCAGCACTAACCTTTCAGATTGCCATTCCCCTATCAGCAGTGCTTAATTTGAGCCGGATCCTGCCGGAACAGGATCCTGCACCTCTCAGATTTGACTGTGGTAGTGCGCCTTGGTGTCCCTGCTGTCCCAAAGGCAAAGATAGCAGGGAAACTTGGTAAAACCGCCTTGGAGACCCATCAGGAATGCCACCATTTTGAAGTCTCCTATGACCTTGATGCCATCTCAGAAAAATGCAGATACAGTGCCTTGCGAAAGTATTCGGCCCCCTTGAACTTTGCGACCTTTTGCCACATTTCAGGCTTCAAACATAAAGATATGAAACTGTAATTTTTTGTGAAGAATCAACAACAAGTGGGACACAATCATGAAGTGGAACGAAATTTATTGGATATTTCAAACTTTTTAACAAATAAAAACTGAAAAATTGGGCGTGCAAAATTATTCAGCCCCTTAAGTTAATACTTTGTAGCGCCACCTTTTGCTGCGATTACAGGTGTAAGTCGCTTGGGGTATGTCTCTATCAGTTTTGCACATCGAGAGACTGAAATTTTTGCCCATTCCTCCTTGCAAAACAGCTCGAGCTCAGTGAGGTTGGATGGAGAGCATTTGTGAACAGCAGTTTTCAGTTCTTTCCACAGATTCTCGATTGGATTCAGGTCTGGACTTTGACTTGGCCATTCTAACACCTGGATATGTTTATTTGTGAACCATTCCATTGTAGATTTTGCTTTATGTTTTGGATCATTGTCTTGTTGGAAGACAAATCTCCGTCCCAGTCTCAGGTCTTTTGCAGACTCCATCAGGTTTTCTTCCAGAATGGTCCTGTATTTGGCTCCATCCATCTTCCCATCAATTTTAACCATCTTCCCTGTCCCTGCTGAAGAAAAGCAGGCCCAAACCATGATGCTGCCACCACCATGTTTGACAGTGGGGATGGTGTGTTCAGGGTGATGAGCTGTGTTGCTTTTACGCCAAACATAACGTTTTGCATTGTTGCCAAAAAGTTCGATTTTGGTTTCATCTGACCAGAGCACCTTCTTCCACATGTTTGGTGTGTCTCCCAGGTGGCTTGTGGCAAACTGTAAACGACACTTTTATGGATATCTTTAAGAAATGGCTTTCTTCTTGCCACTCTTCCATAAAGGCCAGATTTGTGCAGTATACGACTGATTGTTGTCCTATGGACAGAGTCTCCCACCTCAGCTGTAGATCTCTGCAGTTCATCCAGAGTGATCATGGGCCTCTTGGCTGCATCTCTGATCAGTCTTCTCCTTGTATGAGCTGAAAGTTTAGAGGGACGGCCAGGTCTTGGTAGATTTGCAGTGGTCTGATACTCCTTCCATTTCAATATTATCGCTTGCACAGTGCTCCTTGGGATGTTTAAAGCTTGGGAAATCTTTTTTTGTATCCAAATCCGGCTTTAAACTTCTCCACAACAGTATCTCGGACCTGCCTGGTGTGTTCCTTGTTCTTCATGATGCTCTCTGCGCTTTAAACGGACCTCTGAGACTATCACAGTGCAGGTGCATTTATCGGGAGACTTGATTACACACAGGTGGATTCTATTTATCATCATTAGTCATTTAGGTCAACATTGGATCATTCAGAGATCCTCACTGAACTTCTGGAGAGAGTTTGCTGCACTGAAAGTAAAGGGGCTGAATAATTTTGCACGCCCAATTTTTCAGTTTTTTATTTGTTAAAAAAGTTTGAAATATCCAATAAATTTCGTTCCACTTCATGATTGTGTCCCACTTGTTGTTGATTCTTCACAAAAAATTACAGTTTCATATCTTTATGTTTGAAGCCTGAAATGTGGCAAAAGGTCGCAAAGTTCAAGGGGGCCGAATACTTTCGCAAGGCACTGTATGTATCCACTTAGGCAGCTGGAACTAAACTGAACTGGTGGGCTTAAGGCCCCTGTATTTATACTACTATTTATATTACTGGAAAGTTCTAGAAAGTTCTAGAAGTTACTCCAAGTTTACTCAGCACTGAATCTATCTGGAATGTTCTGGAAAATAGGTAAATTTCAAAATATCACTGTCCTGGTCACAAAAGCAAAGTTTGTGGGGAATAATAGCCTTTTTCTATACTTTTGAGGCATAAGCAATTAGGAAATAACACTTACTACCCAGGAACAAAAAAAAAAAAAATATTTGTTACACGGTGTTATGTAATTACACCATAATTCGAAACACTTAATGTAAAGTGTTTGAGCTGGACAACAGTGTTACCTCACAGACTTTCATTCACAGCTAGACCTTGTTAACAGTACATTTTACATGAACTGCAATTTTACTGTGTAAGACTCTGAACCAATTCACTGCCCTCACTATGACATGAGTTCTTATGTGTCATAAATAACAATATTACTATATGTAATATAATTATAACGAAATAACTATATTAAGTACAGATGATGCATTGGCTCTGACATATGACTCCTCAAGTGTATAATATTATAATGCAGCAGGTCCAGTAGGGTAGACTTTACTGGAGACATAATTGACCAAAGGAAAGCGTCAGAGAGGTACTTTATGCAGCTTGAGGTCCATTATGTCTGAAGGTTTATTCCAGTTATATATCGATATGGATTATGAAAGAGGTAAAAAAGCATTTTGTATTTTAAGATGACTTTTCAGGCTACCAGAGCAAGTTTCTGTGTACTGATAATTTAAAATGGGCCAACCTTAAACAGACCATTGAGACTGTCTCTGATAATGGACCTCCAATGAGGTAGTTCACAAGGCAATTGTAATTGTATATAATTTTAGGTTCATTGTCACCCAGTAAAAGATAACAGGCTATTTGATCATTGTAAACTCTGAGGTATATCACTGCTTTAAGAAAATAGGTATGTATAGCTGCCTCTACCTTTTCTTTTAACTACA
This sequence comes from Huso huso, assembly GCA_036884735.1. NCBI lineage: Eukaryota > Metazoa > Chordata > Actinopteri > Acipenseriformes > Acipenseridae > Huso > Huso huso. The sequence continues at coordinate 29,278 of JAHFZB010000510.1, forward strand.
CAGGCCCATTATAAGCCAGGTAATTTGAGCATGGAAAGTGCATGGGTTGGGTAGCCATTGTCAAACAATTTTAATAGATACAAAATATGACATATTTTTGAAAATGTGGACTACACCTTTTTCCAGGATATGCTTTAAATACAATATTGATTCAGAGTCACATGTAACTAAGAGTAGCTATTGTACACACAATTGTATTCATTTCTAGTGATTGAGGAAGATAGGTACTGTAAACACTTCAGATATCTTTGCTGTTTATATGTAAAAAACCTATTTGTACTTAGGGTATGCACCCCAAGTGGCCATTTTAAACATCCGCACTGGCAAAAAAACAAACAAACATATTATGCAAATGCAGAAGGTATAAATATTTCTTTAAGTCATACCTTGATTGGTATCTATAACAGTTAATTCACTGAATAGAAATATGAGACTCACAAAGTAATAAAACATATTTTCTTTAGAAATTCTGTATAGAAAAAAGGCTGTGACATTTGCAACCTGTTTGTTACAATAATATATTTCACTGTTAATTTGAAATACAATGAAGTTAGAGGCTGTTTAATTTGTTTTTAAAATCTTCAGTTCTGTGTCTATACACATCATAACATGTATTACAGTCAGTGGATATGATATGCAGGGATATAGAGCTATTTCACTATATGTTTGTGGCGGAGTGTCCCGCCCCTATTTATTATTATTTGTATTTTTGTTTTTGGGCGTGGGTAAAAGCGCCGTCTTTTTATTATTATTTAAAAACCCCGTGAGGATGCATGGCTGATCAGCTACTGATTATTTAAATAGCTGACAGTCATGCATCCTTACCAAACACGTGCAGACTCTGGCCGGGGGATAATAAGATAATTACCAACTAGTTAAATCCCTCGGCCAGAGTATATAAACGAGCAGCACTCTGCACTCGGGTGTTGGGTGTTCGAGAGTGGAGACGGGGAGAGAGGAAGGAAAAAAGCAATTGCTAAGACGTGCTGGATTTCCCAGCACATCACTTACTTGTTTGTTTGTTCATTCGTTTGGCCCTCGTGCCCTTTTGTTTTTGTTTTGTTAATAAATACGCTGAGTGCTACAGCACTCAGCTTCAACCGCCCATCCACTGTTTTGGTTTGAGTTACTTCCTGGTCCGTGACGTCATCAACTTCACCACTGCGAGCCAGACTGTCACATATGGTGTCCTGCGTGGGACAAACAACGCCTCCAACAGCCGGACCAGGAACAGCAAAGGAAGTTTTTTTTTGTGTTCGTTTTTTCAAATAGTGTTTTTTTGTGTTTGGAAAAAAAAAAAAAAAATGGATAAAGTGGATGCCTACATGGAGAGGTGGCATGCGCATCAGAGGGAGTTAAAGGAAGGAGGGGCTACATGGTGCCTCGCCTGCCTGGAGTATGGGCACCTCCCTGAGGTGTGCCCATATGAAGACCCCCTCTTTGTGCAGGCCTTTGATCGAGGTGAGGTGGAGACTGCAGAGGAGTGGATCCACCTGAAGGCCATACCATCGCCGCAGGTGGATCAGGAAACCTGCCTCACCTGCCTCAAAGAGGAGGAATTGGCCCAGGAGAGGAAGGCAGGGAGAAGGAGCAGGAAGAGAAGGGGAGGTAGGCTGCAGCAACAGCAACCGCAGCAGCAGGAGGAGATCGGTGAGGATGACTGTGAGGTTTACTTTGTGAACCTCGGGCGGAGTTGTGCCCTGGCTGTGGGGCATATGGGCACACGTTGGCCATATGCCCCACTTAATATGAAGAGGCGGAGCGCGAGCATCCAGCGCCCAGAAGGGGGGAGCCTGTGCATCCAGCGCCCAGAAGGGGGGAGCCTGTGCATCCAGCGCCCAGAAGGGGGGAGCCCGTGCATCCAGCGCCCAGAACGGGGGAGCCCGTGCATCCAGCGCCCAGGGGAAGCCCACAGGTCCAGAACCTAGGCCTCCAGCAGCAGAGGAGCTGCTTCTGCCTTCGCCACCTCCACCGCCAGGAGCAGAGCAGCGGGAGCTGCCTCTGCCTCCGCCACCTCCACCGCCAGGAGCAGAGCAGCGGGAGCTGCCTCTGCCTCCGCCACCTCCACCGCCAGGAGCAGAGCAGCGGGGAGCTGCTTCTGCCTCCGCCACCTCCACCGCCAGGAGCAGAGCAGCGGGGCTGCCTCTGCCTCCGCCACCTCCACCGCCAGGAGCAGAGCAGCGGGGAGCTGCCTCTGCCTCCGCCACCTCCACCGCCAGGAGCAGAGCAGCGGAGCTGCCTCTGCCTCCGCCACCTCCACCGCCGGGAGCAGAGCAGCGGGAGCTGCCTCTGCCTCCGCCACCTCCACCAGCAGAGGGTGAATGCCTGCTGGTTCCGTCTCAAGCTCCGTGGGAGGACAGCTTACCACTCCCACCTCCACCAGCAGAGGGTGAATACCTGCTGGTTCCGTCTCAAGCGCCGTGGGAGGACAGCTTACCGCTACCAGCTCCACCAGCAGAGGGTGAATGCCTGCTGGTTTTGCCTCAACCGCCGTGGGAGGACTGCTTGCCCCTCCCACCTCCACCAGCAGAGGGTGAATGCCTGCTGGTTCCGCCTCAACCGCCGTGGGAGGACTGCTTGCCGCTCCCAGCTCCACCAGCAGAGGGTGAATGCCTGCTGGTTCCGCCTCCAGCCGTGGGAGGACTGCTTTCCCTCCCACCTCCACCAGCAGAGGGTGAATGCCTGCTGGTTCCGCCTCAGCCGCCGTGGGAGGACTGCTTTCCCTCCCACCTCCACCAGCAGAGGGTGAATACCTGCTGGTTCCACATCCACCTTCATGGGAAGGACTGATCCTACCCTGCCTCGCACCGCCCAAGGATGCCTGCCCGCCGCCCAAGGATGCCTGCCTCGCCGCCCAAGGATGCCTGCCTCGCCGCCCAAGGATGCCTGCCTCGCCGCCCAAGGATGCCTGCCTCGCGCCGCCCAAGGATGCCTGCCTCGCATCGCCTGGGGCTGCCTGTTGCTCCCGCATCGCCTGGGGCTGCCTGTTGCTCCGCACGCCTGGGGCTGCCTGTTGCTCCGCACGCCTGGGGCTGCCTGTTGCTCCGCATCGCCTGGGGCTGCCTGTTGCCCGCATCGCCTGGGCTGCCTGTTGCTCCCGCACGCCTGGGGCTGCCTGTTGCTCCGCATCGCCTGGGGCTGCCTGTTGCTCCGCATCGCCTGGGGCTGCCTGTTGCTCCGCATCACCTGGGGCTGCCTGTTGCTCCACATCGCCTGGAGAGCCACCAGCTACAGGGAACGAGGGAGAAGTGGAGCTCCCGCTGCGCCTCCATGGCCAGGGGCTCCCCTCCGAGTTCACCTCCCGAGGTCGCTGCTGCTGCTGCCGTCGCCTCGAGGGTCGCTGCTGCTGCTGCCGTCGCCCCGGTCCGCTGCTGCTGCCGTCGCCTCCCGAGGGTCCGCTGCCGTCGCCTCCCGGGGTCCGCTGCCGCTACCCGTCGCCTCCCGAGGGTCCGCTGCCGTCGCCTCCCGAGGGTCCGCTGCCGTCGCCTCCCGAGGGTCCGCTGCCGTCGCCTGGGGTCGCCAGGGATCCTGCTTCGCCTGGGGTCGCCAGGGATCCTGCTTCGCCTGGGGGCCAGGGATCGTGCCGCCTGGGGTCACTACACTATGGCCGGAGTCCCACGGAGGGAACGGACGGCCATGAAGAAAGGGGAGAGGTCCGAGACCAGCTCCCCAGCCGCACTTTCTTTGGGCCGGAGATCATGTGGTCGGAGTCCCACGGAGGGGAGCTGCTGGCCATGAAGAAAGGGGGGGAGGTCAGGAGACCAGCTCCCCCAGCTGCACTTTCGCGGCAGGAAATACTGTGGCTGGAGCCCCGTGAAGGGCAGCTGCCAGCCATGAAGAAGGGGGGGGAGGTCAGGAGACCAGCTTCCCCCGCAGCAATTTCGCTGCAGGAGAAAGGGTGGCCGGCCATGAAGAAGGGGGGCAGGTCTGGAGACCACTAAAAAAAATTTTTTTGCCAGAGGAGCCGGCCGGTGCGCGGGCCATTGGAACGCTACGGCTGTTTGGGTGGGAGGAGGACATCCCACCGTGGCCGCCACCTTTGGTCCGCTGCTGCCCCTGGTCCTGCGCCGGGACTGCTAACCGGGACTTTGGGGACTAAGGGGGGAGGTGGCCGAAAAGGCCATGTGTGCTGCGCACGGGGGGGGGCATGTGTATGGAGTGTCCCGCCCTATTTATTATTATTTGTATTTTTGTTTGCGGCGCGGGTAAAAGCGCCGCGTCTTTTATTATTATTTAAAAACCCCGTGAGGATGCATGGCTGATCAGCTACTGATTATTTAAATAGCTGACAGTCATGCATCCTTACCAAACACGTGCAGACTCTGGCCGGGGGATAATAAGATAATTACCAACTAGTTAAATCCCTCGGCCAGAGTATATAAACGAGCAGCACTCTGCACTCGGGGTGTTGGGTGTCGAGAGTGGAGAACGGGAGAGAGAGGAAGAAAAAAAGCAATTGCTAAGACGTGCTGGATTTCCCAGCACATCACTTACTTGTTTGTTTGTTCATTCGTTTGGCCCTCGTGCCTTTTTTTGTTTTGTGTTTTGGTGTTTTGTTTAAATCTTTTGTTTTTGTTTTGTTAATAAATACGCTGAGTGCTACAGCACTCAGCTTCAACCGCCCATCCACTGTTTTGGTTTGAGTTACTTCCTGGTCCGTGACGTCATCAACTTCACCACTGCGAGCCAGACTGTCACAATGTTATATCCATTTCTTTATTTTGTAAGCCTTTGAAACTCTTGCCTATGTATTGCCCTGGCCTTGTAGGGAGAGGCTGGCTTTTTTATAACTCAGAGTGCAGCTGTGACCTCGGAGGGATGATAAAACCTTTGGTTTATTATAAATGAACAAATAAAAAGGTTGAACAAAACAGAAACACTGAACAAACAAAATAGCACACTGGCCAAAACAGACAAACAAAACAGACAGACACGGAGCAAACAAGTATTGTGCTGGTGTCAAGCCAGCACAAGTAGCAATTGTTATGATTTATTTTTAGTTCTCTGTAACGCATGTTTCATTCCGCCTCGGAACACACTAACCTCTTTCTCACCCATGATCACCCTATTTATACAGTAGTAGCTAGAGCCTTAATTAATCATTTAATCATTTATTCAATTCACGGCTCCAGCCACATCCCCACATGTTTTTACAGGGAGGATTTTAACTGCCTCCCTGTCACCACTATTCCACACACACACACAAACCCACACCCCCGTGCTCATATACCAATATACATTAACTCCCCTTGATACATAACCCAAACTATAGAAAATAACCAAAAAATACACCCAGGGGCGGGAGTACCCCATCACAAGTCCTTAAAGAATGAGCAGCCATAACAAATACATTCACTCAAACATCTAATGGAAACTAATAACATTCCTTAAATACTTTTTTAAAAAGTCAGTTCCTTAATACAAATTGGGTGTGTATTATATTTATTTACAAAAACAACATGTAAGCTGTATAGTATGTTTCTAGTGGTAGTGTTCCCATCTCCCACCCATTTACAGATCCGGATTTAGCAACCGACTGTTGCCACCCTGTTATTTGAAAAGTAAATAATCTCTGCTCAAACATAGAAGAAACATGTTTACAACACAATTTTACATTTTCTATGAGCCCTGCAGACAAACAGCAACTGCTGGTGAGCTGATGACCAGCCAAGCCATGACATCAGAACTGCACCAGCATACACCATGTCACTGCTGAAATGTCTATCAAAGAGGAAGAATAAAGTAAACACCAAAACCAAAAACAGGGTCCATTACCACCTGGTCTTTAAAGCCTGATAACGGCCTCTGTGCCAAGATTGCGCTAAGAACCTTGGAGTCACCCTGGACCCCTGCCTCTCTTATTCCCAGCACATCTCCACTCTGGCACGCACTTGCCGATTCTTCCTGAGCAACATCCGAAGAATCCGGGCCCTTCCTCACCAATTATGCTACCCAGCTCCTGGTCCAGGCCCTGGTACTCTCCCGCCTAGACTACTGCAACTCCCTCCTGGCTGGCCTCCCTGCGTCCGCCACCCGTCCGCTCCAGCTCATCCAGAACTCTGCTGCCCGCCTGGTGTTCTCTCTGCCTCGCTTCGCCACGCTACTCCACACTACTCCGCTCGCTCCACTGGCTCCCGATCACCGCCGCATCCAGTTCAAGACTCTTGTACTAGCCTACAGATGCCTTGACCAGACTGCACCCAGCTACCTCCAGACCCTCATCTCTCCCCTAAACCCCACTCGACCTCTCCGCCTCCGCCTGCACTAGAAGACTAGCTCTACCTCCGCCACGCTCCCCTGTCTCCAGAGCCCGCCTCCTTCTCCACCCTTGCTCCGCAGTGGTGGAATGACCTTCCTACAGATGTCAGGACTGCCCAGTCCCTGACCACATTCGGCGCCTCCTTAAGACTCACCTCTTCAAACAGCACCTGTAGAACTCCTCTGTTTGTATCCTGGGACACTATCACCCTTCATGTAAATGTGCTTTATTCTGCTCTTATCTGCCCCCTATTTTACTGCATTTAATCCTGTACTTCAGAATACTGTAATCTGCCAAGTGTTTAACCTGTAGTACTTTTGTATTTAATCGCATCCTGATGTAACTATCACTATTTAATCATATCCTGATGTAACTATCACTATTATCTGCTGTATTATTGAATTGTGGTTTGTCACACTTGAACAAAAGTTATGGTATTTCTTGCTCTTATTGTATTACTTGTATTGTAACACTTGAAATGTATTTGCTTACGATTGTAAGTCGCCCTGGATAAGGGCGTCTGCTAAGAAATAAATAATAATAATAATAATAGTAAATCACTATAGACCAATTTGACGGTAAAATAAACTTCTGGTCAGCATATTCAATATGGACTAATAGATACTGGGATATTGCAGTCAGCAGAGTCAATACAGGAAGCTCAGTAGTACGGAAGAAACAGCCAGTGAATGCTGTTTCATCTCAGTATTACTGAAGAAAAATGTAATATTGGGAGAATAATCAACACTTGGGATCTAAAAGCTTGCAATTTCCCAAACGGACATCACCACACTGGGATCTTGTAGCCAGTGAAATCAGAACTGTATAAAACTGTTACTAGGAGACAACCATATGTTATCTTTGGAAATCCAACACATTTCAGGGGCTTTGAGGAATTGAAAATAAAGTATAGGTCTTCTTTCGCTCTCCTGGAGTCTTGGTCAATACATCGCCCAGTGCCAAACTGGATCTTTTAAAATGAAGGAGGGAAACACAATGAGGGAAACAGGAGGGAAACTAAACTCTTTCTTTGAAGATAAACTGTCTTGTAAATGACTTCTTTTGAAATAAAAATGCATCGCTTTGTATTCCTGTTAATGGTTGTTTCCAAAGATCTAGTTTATATGTGCAATAATGTTAAAATATTGTGCGGTGGATTCTCTTGTTTTTATTTGTATTGCTCTTTTGTAATTTATCAGATCTAAATCTATGGAGCAATCCATAGACCCCGGAGCAATACACTTCATCGGCAGAACTCTATTTGTAGATATCGCATCTCTATATGGCTGATGCCTTTATTCAAACCACACTGCCATGACTCTCATTACTTTAATTATATTTAAGCTGACACAATGTGATCTGTTCTTAGAAATCCCAGCCAAAGTAGGGGGTTGGATTCCATCCTGGTCATTAGACACATCTTGTTGAGATTCCAGCAATAGTATCAAAGAGGCTCTTGCTATGTCTGAACTGCCTAGAGTTATTAAAGATGTGGTACAACAACCTGTATCAAGTATGTCATCCCCCACCAAAACTGCAGCCATTATCTTGATGAAAAAGTTGATGATCATGACTCATATCAACAGTATGTATATAATAAGAAATTGCAATTAAATGTTTAATCACAATTTGATATTGTGATATATGCAAAAATGTAAGTGAACCATACATAAATAGGGATGGATGTACGTACATACAGACACCCCCATATATCCCCAGTATCGGTTATTCTCAATAGCATACACAGTAAATAATGTTCATAGCAAGTTTGTTGACAATTGGATATGCGGTTCTCCAGATCTATGGAAAAATGTGAAGTGTGACGTACAGATGTATGGATAGACTTACAGTAAGTACATATGTATGGATAGACTTACAGAAAGTACAGATGTATGGATAGACTTACAGTAAGTACATATGTATGGATAGACTTACAGTAAGTACAGATGTATGGATAGACTTACAGTAAGTACATATGTGTGGATAGATTTACAGTAAGTACAGATGTGTGGATAGATTTACAGTAAGTACATATGTATGGATAGATTTACAGTAAGTACAGATGTGTGGATAGATTTACAGTAAGTACAGATGTATGGATAGACTTACAGTAAGTACAGATGTATGGATAGACTTACAGTAAGTATGGATGTTCCTTCATCGTTCCCACTAAATCCGCTTCGCAGGGAATTTAAAATAAGTCTCAGCATACACACACAAAAAAATAATAATAATAAAACATTGTATACAATGTAAACAGCTAGTGTTTCTCCTTCTGTTATATTGTCTATTATTTCAAAGACAGACACACAACTGAAATCAATGCCATTCTCCATAAGCGTCTGTGGCAATGTGCCCCGCCCCTGTGTGCATATTATGTGTTGTATGTTGCGTGCGTGTGTTAATGTTGGTGTATAGATTGGTACACGGGATATAAACGGGTCTGTGTTTCACGTGTGATTTAAAAAGGTAGATTTGTATTTAGGCACGAGGAGGGCACAAATCACTTCACGTGCTGGTTAAATGTAATATGTGAGCACGGGGTTGCACAGAATTAATTCACGTGCTGGGATTCAAGTGAATAATTAATTAGTAATTGAATCCCAGCACAACAGTATATATAGAGACACGTAGCATTCACTCGAGGTTAGGTGTTCGGTGAGTGGAGAACGGGATTGGAGACGGAGGTAAAGATAATAATAATAATAATAATAATAATAATAGTTAAATCTGCTCACCGTGTTTTGTCTGTGTAGTACGTTTTGTTTGTCTATTTATTTTGGCCTCAAGTGCCGTGTCCTGTGTTTTTGTTGTTTCAAACCTTTTATTTTCTGTTCTGTTTATTAAATGCTGAGCGAAAGCATTCGCTCAGCTTCACCAAACCACACATCTCTGTCTGTTTATTTCCTACTTCTGGTCTGACGCCACCCACTCCGGCCGTCTTTGTGACAACGTCTTAATGATATCCTAACCTATTACTGTTGTGTGATTAGAGTCAAGATGCAGTGTATCTACTAAGTAAGCAGTAAGTTCCTCTGAATTAGCAGTTGTAAAGCTCTGTGGGATGAAATAATGTACAAAACACAGTTACCTTGATCATCAGTGTCATTTTTCTATTTAAATATTCTTCGTGTGCTGCATACACTTTAGGGAGATACTCTCATCTGAGTGTGTCACTGTTAGGCACGGCTCCACATTTCTGGATTTTTTTAATTAAAAAACTTTGTAATATTTAATTGACCAGCCGTTGTATCGGTATGTTTGCTGCACAAAGGCTTCTACTAATTCAAACATGTTGATATTCCGTGTTTCTCCACTTTTTGTGCTCTTTTTAAACAATCCTGTGCTTGTGACCGGCTTGTACAGTAATTGTTTAGCCTGAACTTCAAATTTGATTTTCTTGTTTTTGTGTACTGTGCTGTCAAGATGCTTACCAATCGTACCTTTTCTTAGATGATCCAATGACACATTACAAGTTGAGCAAAACAGAATCCCACCATCTGTATGCAACATCCCCTTTTCTTAGCTCTGAACACGATCTGTTGAAATTAATTTAGCTTTTTTTATTTGTCAGCCGTCTGCATTGTTAATCATAGACTGCAAGTTAATAAATTAACAATATCTAAACAACCATTTTAAACTTCCCGCCTCTGACTCGCATGTTACATCATTGTACAGTATGAGGAATTCACCAATCATGAAGCTGGTGTTTGTTTGACCCCGTTGCCGTAGTAACCAAATGCACGGCATTGACACCAGACCGTGTGCAGCTACTGTAGCGCTGCTTCTACCTGGTAATAGAATGAAATGAACAAAGGAGGTGAAGAGTACAGTAATGTGAAATACTGTAAGGAAAATAAATGCATATTTTCACGGTAGGCAGTCAAATACATGATTTCTGTGAAATTTGTGATATTGTGAATTTCCCAGGGCCCTAGTATGATCTGTGCTCAATCCGTATCTAGTTATTACCTCCTCCTCACACAGCCCTAGTAATGTCTGCCTGGTCCAAAATACTCTCTCCCTAACTATTCTTCTCGCTCTCCTGTGCAGCTCTTCTTCTGGTTCTGTGACACCGCCTGGTTTCAATAAGCGGTACTTTTAACATACGGTGAGGCACCTAGTAAAGTTAGCGCCCTAAAGTGAATATGGTCTGCATATCAAATACCTCCCTTGAGGTATTTTGTGATGTAATTTGCATACATTTCCACACATTAACATTATTTATTATATTTAAATGACTCGAACGCGGTACTTTTTCAACACGCTTTTTTACAAGCGCTAGGTTGCCTGCCACTGGTTAGTGAATACAGCAGCTGTACTCAGCACGCAGGAAAGGGCTTACTGCCTGCAAAACACGTTACCGCTGTTTAGTGAATGAGGCCCTATTGTGTTCTGTGTTGGTGAGGCTTGTTCTTCATAAACTGAAACAAGCAATACCAGTTTAAGTGTGTTCTGTGTTGGTGAGGCTTGTCCTTCATACACTGAAACAAGCAATACCAGTTTAAGTGTGTTCCGTGTAGGTGAGGCTTGTCCTTCATACACTGAAACAAGCAATACCAGTTTAAGTGTGTTCCGTGTTGGTGAGGCTTGTCCTTCATACACTGAAACAAGCAGGCTCCGGCAGATCGGCATCTTTTTCCTGTGGGCGTTTCTGCAACCAAGGTCTTGCCCTATTATTGTCTCTCACATGGCAGTAAATGAGTCTTGGACCTGAAGCTGGGGAGAGCAATGGGAAAATAATTGACAGTAGCAGATTTTAAATAAACATAAGCTGCAGTTAGCAGTGTGAGGCATCCATCAATCATCTTTGATGTTGTAATTAAAATTGCTTGCTTGCTTGCACCAAGTGGGAATATCGCATTCCACTGAATTAAAATCAAGAGACAATGTTCATACTTTATATGTTTAACCCTACCAGAGCCCTGTGTTGATTTAAATCTTCAATTTTAACTGGCTCTCATACCCACAAACCTAAAAAGCTCTGATTCAACACTAACATAAAGACCAGCTTCAATATCTGAGAACCTTGAGATCTTGGAAAGAATAGGATTAAAGTAGAAAGCAACTGCCTCTCTTCATTGGCCCGGACTGTTTATTTATGTTTATTTAAGCCCCTCCAGCTGAAGCACTCTTAGAACTCAGGTCTCTCTTCTCAGCAGTCAGCATCCCCCTTTCACAGGAGAAAACCATCGGTCCAGTTCACTCTCTTGAGTTCCTAGGAATAACTTTGGATACTGTTCGATTTGAAGCTTGACTGCCTCCCAATAAACTGGAACGCATTCGCTCTCTCTCATTCAATCTTTTGAGATCAACCACTCCATTTCTAAACAGAACATTTCAATTTTGCAATTCGCATCATTTCCCTCTACCCATTCCTACATTCAGCTAACTGGTTTTCAACTAGTCATACATTCGCAATCTTTTGCCTTCACCTAATTCTAAGATGTCCTTCCTCCCAATCGCAGCCAACATAAAAAATCAACCAGTCCTTCCTCAGCGGTGGAATCTTAAATTCACTCTTCTTTCCTCAATATTATTCCACTAAACAAAGTATTGCTAGCATACCTGGAGTGGGGGGCTATGTCTCCGCCAGGACCACCAGAGGTTTCCTCCCATAAAAGGTAGGGTTTTTCCTCTCCGCCGAGCAGTTAGATTAGTCAAATAGATTAAAAAAATAAATAATAATTAATAAATATTTTTAATTAATCACTAATTTTCTTTTCTAACTAACAATTTTCTTTCTTCTTTGCATTGGTGGCACAGTTGCGGGGAGCCAGGGGTCCTCTTTTGGGGACAAATGAAGCTCACTTCCCAACCTTAGAGGCCAAATATGTCTCATCGCCCTCCGAGAGAAAGGTTCCCCGCTGACCAGAGGGGACCCCCAGCCAAATAACTTAACTGCATTTCGTTTTCCATTCTCCTGCTTATATTTATTCATTTGCACCCGTGCCAGTCTCCCCCTTTGGAGAGCAAAGCTTGTTCCCAACCTTGAGCTAGTCATTTGACTCAACCTATCGAAGGTGGCTCTTATAACTGGGGGGGAGACCCCTGACCCTCTTTATGTATTTATTTCGTATTCTCATTTCCATTTTGGTTCTTCCTGCGTAGATCGCAAGGCTCTCCATGCGGTCTCGGAGCATCAGCTGAGTCTGACCTCTCTCGACTAGATGACTCAGTAAGCCAGGGAGACCTTGGTTTGTCCTCCTATCCTTCCTTAGTTTCCCCTTAGCGGAAGTCTGGCGCTTCCTGGCCTTGGGGGTCGATCAGTTCGGCCTCACGTCCACTAGGGCGGTTCTCTGAGTAGTCAAGGGAAAACACCTATTCTATTACTAAGTCACATGCACTTCGTCTTTATTCTAGTAGACCCTTTACGCAAGCCTGGTTCCTGTGAATTGTTAATAGTTCATTAAACAGGGAACGCCAACCTGATGCTACAAAGCTAGAATTGTTGTTAAAAGTTAATAAACAAAAAAAGTCCCTTAAAATAAAGTTTGTAACAAGCAAGTGTAACAAAAACCCCAAAATATCTCCCAGATTTTAATATGGTGCTGAAACTGGCCTTTTAAAGGTTGGAAAACATGGCCCATGTTCTAGTTCCATGGCTTTTATTCTTAAAGCATTAGTAAACCAGTAAGAACTAGAGATTTAAATCTTTACATTTTCTATTGATCGGTTCATCACCTAATCTATGATTGATTAATTGATTAATCACACCTGTTTGCTAGTGATATGAAATTGTATTGAAAGACAATTAGTAGTTTAAGTGAAAATTTATTTTAATCCTTTAAGGACCAGGGTCGTGTTAACATGATCATACTGAAGTGGGCTTCTAGGACCGTGATCGTGTAAACATGATAAAAAAGCACTCCATTTTTTAGACTTACAGGGCCACCGTACTTTGCAGTACAGGCTAGTAAAACACATCAATGAATAGGGGAGGGACTGACGTTCACTTTTTTTTCATTTTTTTTTTGTGTGACATCACTGAGAAGGGAATTTGGTGTCTAAAGGGCGGAGACAGTTTACAAGAGCCCGCAGAGACAAAAGCAGAAACAAAACATCACAGGAACTTGTTTAGAGTGAATAAATAATAAAAGGGGAAACACTGTAAATCTGATGTATGTGACATAATTATATTAGAACATTTATTCTGTCTCATGTGTTTTATAAATATCAAGAAATGAGTGGATATAAGCATATACTATTTCATAAACTAAGTGTATCAGGTACGTTTTTTTTCTTTATTACTGATAATAATGAAATGAGTAACTATTATTTTATTTATAAATATTTATTTTGAGAAAATAAAATCAAGAGTAGAGTCCATTATTGCTTACAAAGACCCTGTAAATAAACGTGTATGGTGTCACTGCAATCACTCAGGTGAAACAATGTCTTGTAATCTGCCCAAACATCAAGTATTGTAAATGT
>JAHFZB010000511.1:0-42966 GCA_036884735.1 Huso huso
AGAAGACATTGAAAACACGTTTGGCACTGTACCATCTTCACTACACCATGATAATTTCCTTTAAAGCAATATATCACTTTTGCAAGGAACCCTTATGGGTAGAAACTGGTAAATTAGAAAAATCGAACTATGATGTTACCTCTGCAGGCCTGTGAGCACTAATCGTTGGTGCCTGTATTGGCATGTATGTACTGTCAGGTGTGTGCCTGCCTCCCCTGGTGGTTGGGCGTGGAAGTGCCCCTGTGCACGCAGCCTCTTGAGGTCCTCACGTGCTGCCTCCCTCAGCAGCTGCTGCCTCTGCTCCTCAGCTCCCCACAGGGACCTGGGTTTAGCCGGATCAGTGCAGCGGCAGCTCCTGCGCGGCTGCCGATTCTCCAGCTCGATACTGTGGGTGTGTTCCACTAGGCAGCAGAGACGCCTCTGGAGGAAAGGACAGGAAGACAGACTACTCAAAACCGTGAGACCACAGGAGCTCAATAAACCTAAAGGATCCCATTTACAATGCCCAGGTAATCCCTGTCTACTTGAATTGGCATCTCTCAGCCACTTATCTAAATAAAACTTGAGGGCTGGACTCCCATCATACGGTTCAAGACAAATTTTTTTACCAATCCACTAATAAGCTTCAAGCTCTGCAGTGGGTAATTAGATCTTCTGCTGATGGCAGTATTATTAACTCACCTGCCGCTAAGGAGATTCATTACAATAGCACAAGGCAAAACATGTGCCAGCCCCCAAATTTAGTAGCTTCTAACTTCTTTCACACTCTCCCCAAAGATAGTATTTATCATAACAAATAAATAACTCAAATGCCATAGCCTACCTTTAATTGGCAGTAGAATGCATGTCGAAAGTGGAAGCATTGTGCTTTCTAAGTTCAAATCTCTACTCTTACGCATGCAGATTCAAGTCTCCACCTTGTTACACAAGCATCCTAAACCCACGTATGATTTACACTGGAACATAAATGCATTTGGAAGCGCTGAGGAGGAGGATGTGACTGGGTTACTTTTAAAAGTTTCCCACAGTAAATCATTGCAAATGTAATAAAGCACAATAGAAGAGGCCTGGTAAAGAATAGCAATGTACAGTAAAGCATATTAAAAAAATCATGGCAAGCACTGTAAAGAAAATGCAAATCCACCATAGTGTTCAATGTTACGGTGAACTTTGTATATGGGCTCTTCACACTGTTGGAGGCTGGATGTGGAATCAAGCTCTAGGTACAGGACCTCTGCTATAATTGCATGTCTGTCTTTGATCCACAGTGCAGAAGGAGGCTCGCGGAAGCTCTACCGGGAGGCTTCCACAGCCAGTGCCTGCACCTCTGCCTGGACTGCTTCTGGGTGCACCTTCTCATGTAGGAGTGCCTTGATGCTCTGCAGGCTCTCAGGTGCTTGGCTCATCTCCATCACTTCTCAGCTCTGTGAGTGGCTCATCTGCTCCTGTTGGAGATGCACACAGAGAGAGAACAGAGAGAAGATCAGGCATCCCAGATACACATACTCAAGAGTGTTCAGGGTGAGGAATCGAGGCACACACACTCCTCAGAAGAGTGCTCTACGGGGTGAGATCAAGGGCTGGTACACACTCAGAAAGAGTGTTCAGGTGGTGAGGAATCGAGGGGCACAGACACACACTCAGAAAGGTATGCGGGGTGAGAATCGAGGGGCACAGACACACACTCACAGAAGAGTGTAGGGGTGGCGAGGAATTGAGGGGCTGAACCACACACTCAGAAGAGATGCAGGGGTGAGGAATCAAGGGGCACAGACACATGAAGGGGTATGGGGTGAGGAATCAAGGGCGACACACTCCGAAGGCCACTGTGGTGAGAATCAAGGGCACAGACACACACTCAGAAAGAGTGTATGGTGAATCGAGGCGCACAGACACACTTGGAGAAGAGTGCTCAGGGTGAGGAATCGAGGCACAGACACCTCAGAAGAGTGGCTGGGAGTGCAGGAATCGAGGCACAGACACACACACACTTGGAGAAAGTGTGGGTGAGGATCGGGCATAGACACACACACACACAAACTCTTGAACAATGGATTTACTAACTTCTAAATTCCTATGAGGTTCCTTGGGGAGTTCTTGTATATTCAAATATCCTGTTTAAACATTACCTTGCACAGACTTTTTGAGCACTAGACAAGCCGATACACACACACATACACACACAGTGGCTTTGAAATTACAACAAACCTAAAAATTGCAACAATGTCTTCATTCACAAAATATAATATACAAGTAGATAGATAGATAGATAGATAGATGGTTAATAATGTTTTCAGCTGTAAACGTGCAGGGGACAGAGCATGGTACCTTACACTCCGAGAGATCCTAATATCCTTATTTAACGGACAGCTCGCCCTCTTTTTCCAATATGTGGTTCTTCAACTCTGAAAAGCAAATACAGGGACACCTGATTTAATCAGCGGGCATAGGCTGCCCCTGTGCCCTGACAGTTTGGCTCTGAGAATAACTGGCACGCTCCAGCTGCAATCACACTGTGTGGAAGCAATGGAAAGGGCCTCTTTGAATCTCGTTTGTGATTCCTGTTATCCAAAACTCAGTCACTTTAAGTTTATTTGAGCCTTCCTCAACATTTCCTTTTATTTTGGTTAAAAAAATGACAATTATGACAACATCGTCGTCAATATAAGCCTTTCACAATAAATTGGCGCAAATGGCTTTACATGGACAAGGCGATACGTGAACCATGCAAAAGCGTATGTGCGTAAAAGCAGAGCCACAATAAAACAGTCCAAACATAAGACAATAAAATAAAGAAATACGCCATCATTTGGATAATAAGATAGATTATAAAAATGTGTCTTTAGTCTGAACTAAAAAGCAGTTTGTGCTTCTTTCAGAACTAAAACGGATAAAATTCTACAACTGAAGAAACTCTACCTCCTGTATTCTTTAAAAATAAATGGTAATAGTAAGCAATAGCGTGTTTCTGTGAAACCCTGGCGTGCTTGTTGCACAAGCTGCAATCAGGATGTAAATATATTAAATGATTATTACTTGCTAAGTTTTACAAGGAGGATCTGGATAATATGCCCACATCGACCTACCTATCAGTTTTAAATAACTGTAGCATAACAGAGACAGAGAGCGTTAAAGGGACTAGGAGCTTAAAATAAACAAATCCTAGGCCGGATGAGATCCTCCCAATAGTACTCAAAAGAAATGAAAAGTTGTTACAAACCGCTAACCAGATCATACAGCAAGATCTCTTGGCTGGGGGTTGTACTGACAGACTAATTTCATATGTACGATCCACAAAAGGGAGTGCAACCGAACAGGTAACTACAGACCAATAAGCAACTGTATATAAACTTATGGAAACTATTAAGATCCACAATGGAAAATTACTATATGATAGCAATGTATAATTGAGTCATGTAGTTTAGGAAGGAATGTGATTCACGAGGATGCAACATTGACAATGTATAATTGCAAAGGAGAATATGACCGTTTGCTTTGATTTCCTGAAAGCTTTTGACAAAGTCCAGCGCATAAAGATTAATTCTCACACGGTGCACATGGATTAAGGTGGTTAACATGTAAACAGAAAGTATTACTGATTTAGAGGAGAAACCTCAAAATGGGCGAGGTAACCAGTAATTGTACCACAGGGGATCTGATATTAGGTCCTCTGCTAGTCTAATCTACATTAATGATTTGGAATTCTGGTATAGTAAGCAAACTTTTTTTTTTTAATTTGGAATGACACAAAAAGGAGGTGACACTGATGTAGCAACAAATGTCATCAAAATGGTTGGGTAGCATTCAAGGCTGAAACGTGAGAGTGACATGAAGCCCAGGACCCACAGGACCCACAGGATCAGCGGTATGGAAAAAATAATTATTCAATTTGCGGGATGGGACGGGTACAGGACTAAACTCACAGGAACAGGCAGGACCGGGAAATAAAAAAATAAACCTCTCAGAATGGGCAAAAGGCAGTTGACTTCCGGAATGGGAAGGAGAACTCACTGTGGAGCTGAAGAGTGTTTTTTTACTCTTTAAAGACATAAGAGCCTGACATGGAACTTGACTGTTACCATAAACATACAAAAATAATATGGGTCTCATGGTATTGCATCCATTTCATTTTACCAAATTGTATTCATTTGAACTACAATTAAAATCAAATAATACCGAGCTGGCGATCCATTTCACCAATTGTGGGGAATTGAAGCGGCTGTGACTGACTCCTTACATCTACCAGCATAGACAGCGACAGTGAAAGTGAGTAGCCTAATTCATCAGTTCGAACACCTCTTATGAATGTAAGTCATGTAGTGATGGATATGATGTGAGAGAAAACAGGGATTGTCTCCCATATCGAATTGAGCCGTGTGCCTCCAGATCAGATGGTTCAAACTCGGAGAGACTCCAACAACACCAAGCATGAGCGGACCAGAGGATGAATCCGCGGAGGGTCAGCATCTTTGGCAACACGGAATGGATTAATAAAACCCTTATATTTATATGGTCTTAAAATATTTAATATTACCCATAATTGTACAGTTATGTCAGTCCTTTAGTTAACAATACTGATACGCGGTTATTGATACTAGCAGAATAACCCGAACACTGTATGGTTGCTACATGAATTTAACATATCTCTCTCTCTCTATACATATACCCATTATAACAAAGGATGTGCAAATCATAATGCAGGATATAAAATTTGTTGTAGCTACTATTTTTGGAGGTTCTGCTTTGGTGCTACGTTGAAAATTATGTACAATACTATGATTTTTAATAAATAAATACAAATAAACTCCCTGAGCGTTTGCTGAAGCTTTCAGTACCATGTTTTTTTGTTGTTTATTTTTAATGAATTAATGGTTCGTAATACTGTATTTCACTGACAGTTTATTATGGCATTGAAAATCTCTGAGCTATAGTTTACTTAGTAACTTGAGTAGAACCTGTTTCTTACGCACAAAACTCTAAACAGTTATTTTTATCTTGAATGTATATATTACATCGTTATATTGCACAGCCTTATAGACCTATTAGCATATTTCTGAAAAATAAAACTAAAAACAAATTACACTAGTAGTATACGGTAGTGTTTAATGTAAAACCCTATAAACCTAAAATTTGTACATGAATACGAAAATCTGTGCCTCCAAATAATAGTTGATCTCTGTTTATCACGGGATGGGATGGGACGATTTTTTGACAGAACAGGATGGAACAGAATTTAAAAAAAAGTTCTGGACAGAGCGGGAAAAATTCGTTGACGTTTACTCTTTCATGGGATGGGATGGGACAGGAACATATATGTGGGACAGGGTTGGATGAAATGATGACTCTTTCGCTGGGATGGTACAAGAATATTTGACAGGACAGGATGGGACAGGTTAGAATGATGACTCTTAAGGATGGTGCAGGCATGTTGACAGGACAGTCTCTAATTCCTGTGTGTCACTCTCTACTGGGTAGATTGTGTAGAGAAAGTGTAAGGTGCTGCACAGGCCAATAAAATGTACATTATAAATACCATATAGGAGATACTGGGGTGAGAGAGAGGTATCTGAAAAGACCTAGGAGTTTAATTTGACTGAAATGTCTTCATCTAGACAATGTAGAGAGCTATAAAAAGGCCATAAGATTGCTTGGATAATTGTAGAAATGTTGAATTTAAATCAAGAAGTAATGTTAAAAGACTTTATTACTTGGTAAGACCGCATCTAGAATACTGTGTTTCAGTTCTGGTCATCTCTCATACTTTAAAGGATATGTGCTCTAGAAAAGTACAAGAAGAAGAGCAACCAAATTATTCTGGGTTTTAAAAAGGCATGTCATGCAGACAGGCTAAATGAATTGAATCTATTCAGTGTTTAACAAAGAAGACTAACGGTGATGGATTAAACATTAAAATTCCCAGGTATGAACAATAAATGTATTGAGGGACTTTTGACCTGAAAAAAAGAAACGGATGAGGGTCACAAATGGGGTGGGCAAAAATTCCAAACAGAAAATAGGAAGCGCTTTTTAGAGAATTGCATGAGGTCTAGGTTAACTCCCAGTGTCTTGTTGAAGCACTGACACCTGGATGTGAGAAGCTGCTTGATGAGTTCTAGGATCAATAAGCTAATGCTGACTAAGCAGGCAAGATGGTGTCCTCTAGGTTATAGCTTTCTGTATTCTTATGTCGCTCACCCACGGTTCGCTGTCGTTGAACTCCATGGCAGCTCTCTCTGCGGTGGATGTCCTCAGCTACTTGTGGTTCTGAGTCGCTCAAGCTCAATGATGATGGCGTTCTAGCCTTCTGGGTCCTCTGCCATATATATATCTTTTGGTACTGGATTATTCTAAAGTTATAAATTTAGGGTATAGGGTGTTAAAGTGGTTAATGTGAGATGTAAGATTCAATATAGGTGTATTTAGTACAGGGTATAGGTGTTAGTGCAAGTGTATGGGTTGGTACAGGTGTGTACAATTATGAATTTAAATTACAGGGTATAATTATTTAAATGGGTAGGTTGGTATAGGGTGTTAGTGCAGGGTATATGGTGTTAAGTACAGGTTATAGGTTGGTATAGAATTATTGTTGAGTTATGGTGTTAGTACAGGTTATGGGTTGGTATAAGATTGATGATTAAATTCGTCTGAGACATATAGTGTTTCAGGTTATGGGTTAATTATGAGATTGTTGGTACAGAATTTCGTTATACATTTGGTTATGGGTTGATTATTGGTCTAGAATTATATGGTGTTAGTACAGGTTATGGAACAGTATAGGGTGTTAGTGCAGGTGTAATTGTTTGGGTTCTAGTTGAAATTGTTGTAGTGCAGAATTGTCTTAATTGACAGGTACAGGTTATGGGTTGGTATAGGAATTTAGTGCAGGTGCTTAGATGTTAGTACAGGTATGGGTTGGTAAGTTCATTTGAATTCTGTGGTTATGGGTTAGTATAGAGATTATTTAGTGCAGGGTGTGGTGTTGGTACAGGTTACTGGGTTGGTAGGGTGTTGAGTACAGGAGGTATAGGGTGTGGTGCAGGATGGGACAATGGGTATGGGGTTGGTACAGGGCTTGGGGTGTTGGTACAAGGTATGGGCGTTAGTATAGGGTGTTAGGTGCAGGGCACAGGGTTAGTACAGGGTATAGAATTATTGTTAGTACAGGTGTGGGGTTGAGTGCAGGGTGAACAGTTCTCAGCTCTTTACTCAAAGGAAATCCAGAGGAAAGACCTGTACAATTCTAATTTAGGACTTCTTAGCTCAAATCTGATTTACAGGAAGTTAATACGTATTGCTGGTGGGATTTTCTCCTTTCTGGTACTTTCACGCCTCCATGCGGTCTTGCCTCGCTGCAAACTCATTTTCTTGACGCCTGAATCATTAAAGCTATGATCACAGATTAAGTTAAGCATCCAGCCCTGCACATAAAAAACAATTCAATGCCCACTAAACCCTCACTGACCACATTCCGAGAATCTCAAACAATACTGAGTCTTTGTGCTCACTTACTTGCTCTGGCATTGAGAAGGAAGCTTAAGTGGAACACCGATGTTTCGGATGGAGCGTATGTCTGTTCTCATCACTCAAGGAACCATGATGCCATGGTTAGCCGGTGATATTACAATGAAATTTTTACACAGAAAAGGGTTCACATGAGGGCGCTAGGCGTAGTGTGACAGATAAGCTAGGTAGTGAGACAGATAAGCTAGGTGTAGCGAGATAGATGGGGATTGTAGTGAGATGAATAAGCTAGATGTAGTGTGATGAATACAGCTGGGTGTGTGATAGATAAGCTAGGTGTACTGTGATGATATTGGGTGTACTGAGATAGATAATCTAGGTGTAGTGAGATACAAGCTAGGTGTAGTGTGATAGATCGCTGGGGTAGAGATAGATAAGCTGGGTAGCTGTGATAGATAAGCTGGGTGTAGTGTGATAGATAAGCTGGGTGTGAGTGTGATAGATAGTGACAGATGTTAGGTGTAGCTTAGACAGATAAGCTAGGTGTAGTGTGACAGATGTTTAGGTGTACTGTGATAGATAAGCTAGGGTGTAGGAGACAGATAAGTCAGGTGTAGTGTGATAGATGTTAGGTGTAGTAGACAGATAAGCTAGGTGTAGAAGTAGACAGATGCAGCTGTGATAGATAATCTAGGGTGTAGTGAGATAGATAAGCTAGGTGGTGTGACAGATAAGCTTGTGTGTAGTGAGATGATAAGCTAGGTGTAGTGTGACAGATAAGCTAGGTGTAGCGAGACAGATAAGCTAGGTGGTGACAGATGTTAGTGTAGCTGGTGATGATGGGGAAGCCAGGTGTAAGCGAGACAGACAAGCCAGGTGTAGCAGGCAGACAAGCCAGGGTAGCGAGGCAGACAAGCCAGGTAAGTGTAGTGTGACAGATGTTTAGGTAGTGTGATAGATGTTTAGGTATGGTATAGACAAGTCAGGTGTAGTGAGATAGACAAGCTGCGTGTAGACAGATAAGCCAGGGTAGTGAGATAGATGTTTAGGTGTGCAGTTGATAAGATAAGCTAGGCGTAACTTCTTTGAATCTGAACTGATGCTGAAACCAGGTGAAAAGGCCTAAGACCCTGTGTTCTGTAAACCAGTCAGTATTTTCCAGTCTGCTTTGAGATTTGTGTTTAGCTTGGCTCTAAGGTTCATCCTGAGAATAATAAGGGCTCCTTGGATGAGGGGAAGTTTGTGCTTCCTTTTCTTTGTAGTGCTTGCCTGGCACATTGTCTGCCTCAACAATGCTCTGCCTGTCCAGCATTTGTTTGTGCCCAGGTGTAAAGGATACAGCCTTTCCGCCTTCCTCTTTAAGCTCGTTCAGATGGTTGTTGGCTACCTGTAATATAGCATTGCAGCAGATAACACAAAGTTATTCCTGTTTATCCATCTCTATAGGAATGTCAGCTTTGTAGTATTCCTTACCTTGCTAGTCTCTCTTTACCTGACTAACACAATAAATATAGAGACATGTTATTTTAATTAAACCGCCGAGGAACACACATAAAGATACTGTACCACCATGTGAATATTATTTAAGACTGATATTTCTGTCATATCTTATGTTTTGGTAACTTTTTGATAAAAACAAACAAAAAAAAACACAAATTTTTTATATTAACCTATAAAAAAAATGTACAGGGTTCTTTAGGGATACTAAAAGTTCTGACCCTAGAAGTCTTTATTCAATGTTTCAGTGACTGTGGTGTTTTTACCATTGAAGAAACACAAAAGCACAGTAAAGTATGGTTTTAAGCACCATGAAAAAACATGAACTGAAAGAGAAAAAAGAAAAACATTGAGCAGATTTACTATAAGGAGATCGTGTGTGTGTGTTTGTGTGCGTGCGTGTGTATGTTTGTGTGCGTGTCGTCGTGCATGCGTAAAGTGTAAACGTGTGTGTGTGTGTGTGTGAACCCTGTGAACTCTGTTTCCCACTATGTATTCCTAGCAATATCTAAACACTATCAATGTCTTTAGCGTGAGTTATAACACACCCAGATACAGAACACACACAAGGTAAATGCATCCCAGTTTATCAATTCACTGATCCCTCTGTTGATAATAGAGTAGCTCATGCAGTGGCTTCCTGATATGTGTGTGAGACTCACAGACCCGGACTATCACAGATTACTCTCTCTCTGCAGCAGGGCCTCTGTCAATGGCAGCCTGTGCGGCTCCCACACACTCTGAGCGCTTGTCCTTCCCGGGCTCTTAGAGGCGGTGCCAGACTTCTTCTTCTTCTTGGGCATTCTGTGACCCTCGGGTTTGGAGGCAGGGGCTGGCGTTAGGGGGGGTGCTGGGGTGGTCAAGACATCAATGCCTGGACAATCTGGAGGAAACAAGCACAATATGGTCTTAAGCTTTATTGTCCTTTTTGATATTAAAATGTGAATCCTTAAATACTGGAAAGGAGAAATGTCCATCTTGCACAGAATGGAAACATCTAGCTCTATTGACTGTGGCTACAATGACTCTACCAAGACAGATACAGGAACATTAAAGGTACTTCCTTTAAATGAACTACAAAATAGATAGATCATACATGGTATATTTACTGTCAGATTACTACAGTGACTTAAAAAAAAAAAAACCGCATTGTAACATTTGTTTGTCATCCCTGATCCTATTATTAAGGTAATTATGAACTGAAGGTATGGTCATAGGTTTGCAGGTTTAGATTTATACATGTATGAAAGTTATGTATTTGGATATATATATATATATATATTAGATTAAAGTAAAAATGTTATCATTAATTTCTTGTTTTTAATAACTTTCACCCTGGAGTTGGTTCATATTCCATGATTATGGTTGACAAAGCAGCGTGTCCTTTTCTGTGTTTTAACTAAAAACACATCTTGCTCAATTAATATATTGCTACTATTTAAAAAATAATCGCTCCTTCTTTATATATATATATATATATATATATATATATATATATATATATATATATATATATATATATATATAGATATATATTTCAAATCCTACATCAACAGCATAAGCGGTACCTATATTTATTATTACCCACTTGCTTTGGGACAAGAAAAAAAGGACACGCTGTTTTTAATATACACGAATAGGAACCTTGAGATAAGTAACCAACTTCCAGGTGGTCTTAATGACCATGCGCAAATAATGCCTGAGGGGAAATATTATTTAAAGTTGAATGTTTGTTTTGTGGAATATATTTAAATGACAAAACGGGCATACTGCCAGCAGCTTTGAATTGTATTTCACCAGTCAAATAAACATGTTAACTGCACTTCTTGGATTCTTAGCGTGACTGTGTGCTGTGTGCTCTATCTTTGAATTTTAAGCATGCCCTCCCCCACACTTTTCCTTTAACGACAACTTTACGCCCATGGGGGGTTGAATCTGAATCTAACTTACAATGGTTACCTGTGCTTCAATGCTTTACATTTTTAAGCTACAAACGTTTGTCAATGAATTTATATAATAAATAGTATGTCATTTAATAATAATAATAATAATAATAATAATAATAATAATAATAATAATAATAATAATAATAATAAGTTACTGTATGGACGGATATTAAAAAAAAAAAAACCCAAGAAAATACTGACTATATATTTATACGCCCCCCCCACAAAAACTCATAATTGGTTTCAACATTCTTTTTGACAGCTACGCTCAAAAAATGATTGCAGTAAAAGTCATTATCCACGCAACACGCCTCTCTCTTTCTTGAATTCTCGCTCTCGGTTTACAAACCGCTGCTCCACAATCAAAGTCGCCTCGGTTACCATGGCACATGAACAATAAATTATCTCACCGGACGTCATCAGCCAACGCCAGTCAGATCGCGCAGAAGAAAAGATTCAGTAACCATGGCAACGGTAATACCTTTCAACTGTTAAGCATCTACTAATAAAGCTGTAAAATTAATAGGATTTTGTTAAAATAATAATACTAAAACCTTGAACACGAACAACAACAAACAAATATAAGATACCTGGCAGGTAAAGAGTAACATAGTTAGTTAAGTTTCATTGTAAGATTTCCTTAGCAGCTGTGATTTATTCTTGTGTATGTCTTAGGCTCAGCAGCATGGAAGTCATTCGCAAGTGAAGAGAATTTTGAAAGTAAACACATCAAACTACAAAAACAAATAAAAAACAAACAAAAAAAAAAAAAAAACGTGTTACAAACAAATTTCTTTAAAACAATCCAGAAGGACTGGCCGGGTTGAGTTTTGCTCTAAATGACTGTTCTAGATCAAAAAACACTTCTGCTTTATTCTGTGCGTTTTAAAAAACAAAAAAAACAGGCATCTGCAATGGATCAAACAGGTTGTGTGTGTAATGAGGGAGGACCCGAGGCCACTCTGTTGTTATTAACATCTATCCAACGGAACAGTGATGATCCAGGGCAGCAAAAGACAGCCCTGAGCTATATGAGACCCTCAGACAGAAAGCCCATGAAAATATGTACAACAAACAGCTGCAATCATCTGAGACCAACAGAGCTATAGACAAAGCACAGCACAGCTTCCAGCACACACACACAGACACAGCACAGACTGAGAACACAGCCTCCAGCACACACACAGACACAGCTGGACTGAGAACAGCCTCCAGCACACACACACACACACACACAGACACAGGCCAGGGGACAGCCTCCAGCACACACAGACACAGCACAGACTGAGAACACAGCCTCAGCACACACACATGACACAGCACAGACTGAGAACACAGCCTCCAGCACACACACACACACACAGACCAGACACAGCACACTGGTTAGGACACAGCACTCCAGCACACAGACACAGCACCAGACTGAGAACACAGCCTCCAGCACACACACACAGACTGCCCAGACTGAGAACACAGCCTCCAGCACACACACACAGACACAGACTGAGAACACAGCCCTCCAGCACACACACACAGGACAGCAAGACTGAGAACACAGCCTCCAGCACACACACACAGACACAGCACAGACTGAGGAACACGGCTTCCAGCACACACACACAGACACAGCACAGACTGAGACACAGCTTCCAGCACACACACACACACACACACACACAGACTGGCACAGACTGAGAACGGCCTCAGCACACACACACACAGACACAGCTGGGACTGGGGACTCAGCATCCAGCACACACACACACAGACAGCACAGAGGGACTGAGGGATGGCAGCACACACACACAGACCAGCACAGACTGAGGAACACAGCCTCCAGCACACACACACAGA
Organism: Huso huso; assembly: GCA_036884735.1. Classification (NCBI taxonomy): domain Eukaryota; kingdom Metazoa; phylum Chordata; class Actinopteri; order Acipenseriformes; family Acipenseridae; genus Huso; species Huso huso. Next base: position 12,759 of record JAHFZB010000511.1, read on the forward strand.
CCTGGCCCTGAGAACACAGCCTCCAGCACACACACACACACAGGCACAGCACAGACTAGGGACCACAGCCTCCAGCCACACACACAGACACAGCTGGACTGAGAAACACAGCTTCCACACACAGACACAGGCTGGACTGAGAAGGAGCCTCCATTTGCCACACACACACAGACACAGCCCACTGGGGACACAGCCTCCAGCACACTGGGACACATGACAGACTGGGGAACCACGGCCCTCCAGCACACACACAGACACAGGCTGGACTGGGGAACCACAGTATCAGCACACACACACACAGCCTGGGGACTGACAGACACAGATTCCACGGCCCAGCACACACACACAGCCTGGGCAGGAATACATCCCAGCGCACACACACTGGACCCTGGCCTGGACCTGAGGGAACCAGCCTCCAGCACACCCACACAGACCAGGACAGACTGGAGAACACAGCTTCAAGCACACACACTGACCTGGCCTGGACCCAGGGAACACAGCTTCCAGCACACACACACACACACACCTGGACACAGCCTGACTGGGAACACACCTCCAGCCACACACACTGGACACTGGCTGGACTGAGGGGACTCAGCAATCAGCCACACACAGACACAGCCTGGACTGGGGACAGCATGCAGCACACACACACAGACACCCTGGCACAGACTGAGAAGACAGCCTCCAGCACACACCTGGACCACAGCCTGGACTGAGAACACAGCCCTCAGCACACACACACACACACAGACAATAGCACAGACTAGGGACACAGCCCTCCAGCACACACACACACAGACACAGCCCTGGACTGAGAAACACAGCCTCCAGCACACACACACAGACCTGGCTAGCTGGACTGAGAACACAGCCCCAGCACACACACACAGACACAGCACAGACTGAGAACACAGCCTCCAGCACACACACAGACCTGGCACAGACTGGAACACAGCCTCCAGCACATACACAGACACAGCACAGACTGGAGAACACAGCCTCCAGCACACACACACACACACAGACGCAGCTGGACTGAGGACACAGCCTCCAGCACACACAGACACCTGCCACACAGACTGAGAACACAGCCTCCAGCACACACACACAGACACAGCACAGCAACCTGGTCTGTTAGAAATGTCCCACATCCCCTGGGTTTCATCCCCCGCTCTTGGTCTCTTCCAGGGAATGCCTCCTTGCTTTCTTTCACTTCACATACACGCAGCTCTGAGACTACAGTTGTGTGCAGTTTTATTTTACCAGGGTCACAAATGGAGATTAGATAAGGGAGGCCATTCAGAGACAGAAAATAGGAGGCACTTTTTTACACAGAGAATTGTGAGGGTCTGGAACCAGCTTCCCAGTTAATGTTGTTTGAAGCTGACACCCTGGGATCCTTCAGAAGCTGCTTGATGAGATTCTGGAAGGATCAATAAACTACTAACAACCAAACGAGCAAGATGGGCTGAATGGCCTCCTCGTTTGTAAACCTCTTATGTTCTTATGTTTTGAATCAGAATAGCTTAAGTGCATTCTCTTGGCGTAAGTCACCTGTTGTAGTTGAATTCTATTATTATTATTATTATTATTATTATTATTGTATACAGTTATAACCTAATATTTGGCGCTCTGTCTTTCAGGCTTAACATTAAATGAGACACTAGTTCTGAGGTAGCATGCTGAACAATATGCAGGAATATTGATGAGTATTTTTAGTGTTCATAACTAGAGATTACTAACAGGCAGTTGTTTGTTTTTAACATTGTACCTACCATGCTAGGCAGATACCAACTATTGTGGAGGTGTTATGTGGTTTCTCCCCAAATGTAACCAGTTATGGGACCCCAAAGAGGATTCAGGAACAGCACATTCACCAAACCCAGTTAGCATATTTTTTGGTTTTAATTTTTCGTTTGTCAATTAACAAGCCAGGTTACCTAAGTATTATAGCAATTACCAAAGTAGCTGGGGTCCCCAAAACTAATGGCATTGACACAACAAAATTAACCCTAAAACCACCATCTGTATATACATTTTAAATTTGTATTTATTTATACAGAAGATGTACCCATTAAGACCGAGGCCTCATTTACAAAGGGTCCCTGTTAAACAACAAAACAATTACAATACAAACAACATGTATTTATTGTATTGTATAAGTGAGCTAAATAAAAGGAGCCTGCTGGTAGAAAAATATTTTAGCCTACTGGTAGAAAAGAACCAAAAAAAACAAAGAAAAGCACCTCGTTTGAAGCGTTAACTGTGTATTTTTAAAACATATCACCAGAAGAATACCAAATGTACACACTACCATTAAGTGTTAGTATTGTGATAGAAACCAGGGAGACGTTCTGAAGGGAATGCCGAGGGGATACAGAAATTCAGTGGGTGCAAGAATATTTCATCTCACCGGCGCACTTTCACCACTAGATGGCGGTACACACTGTTATCAGCTGCTGCTTACTGTCAGATCATTCAATACCATGCAGCAAGACTATCTCTAAGGAAACACCAGGAAATTCGCTTTAGATGGAACTCTTTGCATACTTCTCCTTGAGACCACATGCATCGATGCACAGTGTATTTAATGGGAACATTTCTAATGCCCCTTCAGATACCAATATGATCCTAACATAGTGCACACAAGTGGCAGCGAATAGAGAGATGCAGCTAGTGCTATAGTAATATTGATCGTCCTAACACAGTACACACAGTGGCAGCAGTAGAGATGCAGCTAGTCTTATAGTAATATTGATCAAGTCTAACACAGTGCACACAGTGGCAGCAGTAGAGATGCAGCTAGTCTTATATTGATGTGTCCTAACACAGTGCACACAGTGGCATGATGAGAGATGCAGCTAGTGTTATAGTATGTGGTGTGTCCTAACACAGATTGCACACAGTGGCAGCAGTGAGATAAAGCTAGTCTTATAGTAATGTTGATCGTCCTAACACAGTGCACACAGTGGCGGCAGTAGAGATGCAGCTAGTCTATATTAATATTGATGGTGTCCTAACACGGTGCACTGGGGCGGCTGGTAGAGGGGCAGCTAGTCTTATATAATATTGATGCGTCCTAACATGGTGCACACAGTGGCAGCAGTGGGATCACAGCTAGTCTTTGGTAATATTGATGTGTCCTAACACGAGATGCACACACAGTGGCAGTAGAGATGCAGCTGGTCTTATAGTAATGTGAGTGTGTCTAGCACAGTGCACACAGTGGCGGCAGTAGGATGCAGCTAGTCTTGCCAGTAATATTGATGTGTCTAACACAGTGCACACAGTGGCAGCAGTAGGGTAGCTAGTCTTATAGTAATATTGATGTGTCCTAACACAGTGCACACAGTGGCAGCAGTAGATGCAGCCTAGTCTTTAGTAACCGACAAGCCCTAACACAGTGCACAGTGGCAGCAGTAGAGATGCAGCTAGTCTTATAGTAATATTATGTGTCCTACAGCACAGTGCACACAGTCTTGCTATTTTGTATGTTAATTAATCTCAGTTTTGTAAACCGCGTGATTGCCATTGTGTTTCCCTGACCTTTGTTGGTAATAACCAGTCTGTTGTAATCATGTTGTTTCTTCTCAGTATACTGTACTATATATATATAGCATTCATTTGTATAACGTTTTCAATAAGTCCAGCTGGAAGTCAGTCATGAAAACCAGAGCTGTCCTCTGTATGTAACAGATATCATGAAATCAGAGCTGCCTCTAAAGTAATTGTAATTCGTTACTAGTTTCTATTTTCCTGATTTTATCAGTCAGACTCAGTAAAAGTGGAGTACTCCTTATGCTATATTGTTAATTGATTCATGCATGTTGGGTTTTGGTATTCTATTTTTAAAAAATATGTCAGAAGGCTGGGATAGGGAAATACACACCTTACCCATTATTAATAGAGGGCAGGTCCACATGAAACATAAGCGCCAATACTGCTGTACTAAAAAGGCTGGACTGCCTTGCAGGAGCAGATGCTCAGACTTATATCTTCATGTTTTTTAGATTGCGTCACCTATCAGCTCTGACCCCCGATGCATGCTACACCATTAATTCATCATTTTTAGTGCATTACTTTTGTTTTAAAATAAATTAGCAAGCGCTGTATGTGGCATGAATTCACGAGGGAGATTACAGTGTGCTGCTGATCTGTGTTCAAAATTTCAACATTTAATTAGCAGGTAGAAAGCAAGCGTTTCAAACAGTTTTATAATTAATTATAAAGCCTTGTATGTCTCACAGTGGATTTCGCATGTATGTCTATCGTTGGCTCGTGTCTTAGTCTGAAATGTAAAAGTGGCTCATGCCCAAAGAAAATGTTGGACCCCCCGGCCATATTCGCTCTTACACACAGAGAGGTATCACCACAGGACAGGTGTCAGATGATGCTAACTGTAATGGGACTGCATCGTCACTATGCACCATGTACCATTACCTACATAAGCTGGCAGTAATATGCACAAACTGATAGCGATAACGGCTCTTGGCCCACTTAGAGCCGTTTTCCAAAGAGATCTTAGAGGTTTGGTTCACTGTTTTCTACCATTCCTGAAGATTGTGGGCATTCAGGCTCGTGTGTAAGGATGCTGAAAACCCAATATTTTTTTTTATTTCACTGTAAAATGTGAGCCTGTCTTTCTGTACTCTTGGGCAATCCCCACCCTACAATACACCTGTCCCCACAATACTCTTGCTGTTGCTGTGGCTGTGCTGCATTTCATTGGAAATGCTTCTATCCATTTGAGAATGTCAGTTACTACCAGGGTTTTTTTTTCCCTCCCTTAGCAGGTTACAGATGGGTCCTTGTGGGTACTATTGTAGGCAGTTAATATATTCTTAAGAACAATAAATTAAAGGACCTCCAAAAAGCTGTGGGGATAAAAGATACCTTCGATAGTCAGATCTCGGTGGGACCTCTACAATAAACATTATCCTATTATAATGTACAAGCCATTTTTTAATATCACTCTCTGAAAACAATGGGCGGTTTACACATTACAACAAGCCAAAAATAGACCACATTCCAGACTGTTCAAAGTTCATAAATCGTGTTTGTTCAACATGAGCGAATGACTCAATACTGGGAATCTCTTCTTAGAAAGATGGTATTTATTACATGCAACAATATAAGTTTGAAAATACACAAAACAGTTACACAATTAAAATCACATTAAAAGCATTACAATGAGAACTAAGGTTTCAAACAACAATTTACCAAAGAAAATATTAGTACATACTGACACAACAAAGGGGTCACACAATACCTGAATAGATATTTAAGAGTATTGTTACCTAGCCTGAAAAGCAGTCACTTTTCAGCATTCTGTTACCTTGTGTTTCTCCAGTGTCAGGGCCCCCAACCTATTTGATGGATAAATACTGAGAGCTGAGGGCTCAGGTGCAGTCTTGTAGATTTCTTAGAATCTCAACGCGGAGCAGGGATCCATGATCAGGGGATAGCCAGAGGATAACGCAGTTCTGGGGCAACATGGCGGGTAGAGCTGGGGTCTCAGAGAGCAACTGGCATGGGGGTAGAGAGCTGGGGTCTCATGTAGAGAGCAAGCTGGGGGTAGAAACTGGTCTCAGATTGGAGAGAACAGCGAGGGGTAGAGCTGGGGTCTCAGATTAGAGAGCAAGCGTGGGGGGTAGAGCTGGGGTCTCAGATTAGAGGGCAAGCATAGGGGGTAGAGCTGGGGTCTCAGATTAGACAGTAGAGGGGTAGAGCTGGAAGGTCTCAGATTAGAGGGCAAAGCATTAGGGGGGGGGTAGAGCTAAAGTCCCATTAGAGAGCAAGTGGGGGCAGAGCCTGGGGTCTCAGATTAGAGGGCAAGCGTGGGGGTAGAGGTAACTCAGATTAGAAGGGGGCAAAGCGTGGGGAGAGAGCTGGGATCTCAGATTAGAGGGCAAGCCTTAGGGGGGTAGAGCTGGAGGTCTCAGATTAGAGAGGGAGTTTAGGGGGTAGAGAGGGGTCTGGGATTGAGGGCAAGCAATAGGGGGGGGGTAGAGCTGGGGTCTCATGTAGAGAACAACACTTAGGGGGGAGAACTGGGGTCTCAGATTGCAGGGCAAGCGTGGGGGGGGAGCTGGGGTCTCTCTGATTAGAGGGGAACCAGCGTGAGGGGGTAGAACTGGGGTCTCAGATTAGAGGGCAATGTGAAGGGGGGTAGAGCTGAAACTGGGGTCCAAGATTAGAGGGCAATCTAGGGGGGGTAGAACTGGGGTCCTCAGATGGGAGGCAAGCGTAGGGGGGTAGAGCTGGGGTCTCAGATTAGAGGGCAAGCGAGGGGGTAGAGAGAGCTGGGGTCTCAGATTAGAGGGAGCAAGAGGGGGGGGTAGAGCTGGGGTCTCAGATTAGAGGGCAAGCGTAGAGGGGGTCTCAGCTGGGGGGTCTCAGATTAGGGGGCAGGCTGGGGGGTCAGAGAGAGCGTGGGGGTAGAAGCTGGGTCTCATTAGAGAGGGGGTAGAGTGAGCTGGGGTCTCAGATTAGGAGAGCAAGTGTAGGGGGGGTAAGCTGGGGTCTCAGATTAGAAGACAAGCGAGGGGGGGTAGAGCTGGGGTCTCAGATTAGAGGGCAAGCGAGCGGGGGGTAGACTGGGGTCTCAGATTAGAGAGCAAGCGTGGTGGGTAGAGACTGGGGTCTCAGATTAGAGGGCAAAGCGTGAGGGGGGGTAGAGAGCTGGGGTCTCAGATTAGAGACAGTTTAGGGGGTAGAGCTGGGGTCTCAGTTAGAGGGCGGGGGGGGTAGAGCTGGGGTCTCAGATTAGAGAGCAAGCGTAGGGGGGTAGAGTTATTCATTAGAGAGCAAGCGTAGGGGGTAGAGCTGGGGTCTCATTAGAGAGCAAGTGAAGGGGTGTAGCTGCTGGGGGTCTCAGATTAGAGGGCAAGCGTGGGGGGGGTAGAGCTGGGGTCTCAGATTAGAGGGCAAGCGTAGGGGGGTAGAGCTGGGGTCTCTCAGATTAGAGAGCAAGCGTGGGGGGGGTGAGCTGGGGTCTCAGATTACAGGGCAAGCGCGAGGGGCGTAGAGCTGGGGTCTCGATTAGAGGGCCCAAGCGGGGGGGTAGAGCTGGGGTCTCAGATTACAGGGCAAGCGTGGGGGTAGAGCTGGGTCTCAGATTAGAGGTGGCAAGGGGTAGAGCTGGGGTCTCTCAGAGAGAGCAAGCTGGCATTGGGGGGGTAGAGCTGGGGTCTCATATTAGAGAGCAACAAAATGGCAGAATGAACTCTGGTGTGGGGATTAGAGGCAAGCGAGGTGGGTAGAGCTGGGGTCTCATTAGAGAGCAAGCGGGGGGGTGAGCTGGGGTCTCATTAGAGAGCAAAGCATTAGGGCAAACTGGGAGAAAGCCTGGTGCATTCAAGGTGTTAGGTTGATCGTTATCTCTAGGCAAAACTAGACAAATTAGATTAAAGTTCATTCTTGTCTTAGATTCCTGGTAATATAATATCATAACATAAGAAAAAGTCCATGACATTTGCAATATATTTTGAGATGACAAATGTCTATAGAACCTACCAGCCTACATAATTGATCTGTATGGATTAGTCCAGGGGCCTTCTGCCAGGCAGACAGGCCAATTTTACCTTTCTTTTTTATGATCACAGACCAACATTTTTTTTTTTTTTTTTTAAATCCTGTTGTGTTTTTTTCCGGCTTCTAGAATATCAGTCCGCAACCCTGAGAGCATTCCTTTTTTTCTGTAACAGGAAAAGAGTCAGACAACTTCTCAGTCAGTGGTTTGTTTGCCTTTTACAGGTTTATAAAATTCACAAGACCTCTACTGTGGAATGTACTTTCCCTTACCTACCTGGGTAGGATGCATTTATTTATCTGCTGGCAAAACCTTGAAGAGGAAATAAAATCAATTCATAAAACTGTCCAAGTCTTTCTTTTCTTTTTTCTTCAAATATCTCTCATTATACACAATAACAAACTCCTTCTTTCTCTCTCTTTTGGCAAGGCGTCCAGAGCATAACAGAGCTGCCTCTGTATGGACAGATATCATGAAAACAGGGCTGAACTTCTTCATTGTACTGTTGGAAGTATTAAAATAAATTTACAAGAATAACTAGCTGAAAATGTAATGGTTTTAATTAGCACCTTAATTATCAATTACCTCCAAACAAGCTCAATATGCAGAAAATAAAACAATGAAGAATAATGACGCAACACTGTTATATAGTCTATAAATATTATCAAATTAGGTGGAAGTGAGAGATGGTACAAAAGTAAGAAAAATATTCAAACAGTTTGTTTTGTACTATATCAGTAAAAATATAAAAACTCAGTCAATTCTAATTCTTATTTATTTCTTAACCAGATGCCCTTTTTCCAATTGTTTACAAGATATTACATTAGTTTTATTTATTTATTTATTTTTTATTTTTTTACATTATTTCACATACAATTACCCATTTATACAGCTGTTTTTTACTGGAGCAATCTAGGTAAAGTACCTTGCTCCAAGGGTACAGTAGCAGTGTCCCCCCACCTGGGATTGAACCCACAACCCTCATGTCAAGAAAGGAAGCCCTAAACACTACTCCACACTGCTGCCCAAATTCAGCTTACCTGCAATTATTATTATTATTGTAATCACAATCATAATTGCAATCATAACTGTAATCATAATCATAATTACAATCATAATCATAATCATAATTACAATCATAATCATAATTATAATCATAATCATAATTACAATTACAATCATAATCACAATTACAATCATAATCATAATTACAATCACAATCAAATACAATTACAATCATAATCATAATTACAATCATAATCACCAATTACAATCATAATCTGAAATTACAATCATAATCATAATCATAATTACAATCATAATCACAATTACAATCATAATCACAATTACAATCACAATCACAGTTACAATCACAATCACAATTACAATCATAATCATAATTACAATCATAATCATAATTACAATCATAATCACAATTACAATCATAATCATAATTACAATCATTATTATAATCTTATAATCATAAACCATAATCATAATTGCAATTATTATCATAATCATAATTGCAATCATATGAAAACCATAATAATTAATAATAATAAGTCATTTTCTGTAAATGTGCTGCTGCTTCCGGCTCATCCTCTCCCTCTGTGTCGGCACTGCAGCTGGTGCACAGCATTCTTGCCTGGAAGAGACGAAGCCAGTAATGAGACATTAATTCCAAATGAAAAAAATACACTGACTAAATCAAGGTTGAACTCCAATTGCTTCTTGTTATAAAACTGTAATAGTGACAGTAGTAGAGAGGCATTATGTAATATTGCTAATAAAAGTGTTCTGTTTGGGGGGGCCCTGCTATGCAAGAAAAGCAACATTCTTGTATAGGGAGAGCCCTGTCACTGGTTCCTGCACAGGGGTGTGTTGCTGAGACACGTGCTGGGCAACTTGTTGGTAGTGAGGTGTGGGGCTGAAGCGGATCAGGGGGGATTGGCTGGGATTGGCCAAGGATGTGCACGGAGTTCAATAATCCGGAGTACAGCTGGGGTTACTGCACAGCTCGGGTGACACACAGATGAGCCTGAAGCGAAAGGCTGCTTTGTTTACTGCCGAGAATGTCTGCTCTGCAGGAACCACTACGAAACCTTCCACTCCAAGACGGTGCTCGTGAAGGCATTGCCCAGCCAGGTCAGGTGTGAAGAGGCAGGAGCCAGCACTAACCCTGGGTGATCTACCCCAGCACGACCACAACAACAAGAGTGTGACATCGCTCAGGGATTAACTACCGAAACCCTTCCCTAGGCAAGGCGGTTGCTGGGTGAAGGCGTGCCAACCCGAGTCCGTGTGAAGAGGCAGGAGCCAGCACTAACCTGGGAGGATCTACCCCAGCACACGACCACAAACCCAAGAGAGTGTCCGCTCGAGGATTTACAGAACTTCCGCAAGGCGGTGCTAGTGAAGGCATTGCCCAGCCGAGTCCGTGTGAAGAGGCAGGAGTCCCTGTGAGAAGAGCTGGGACTCCGGAGCCCAGAAGTGGGTCAGTAGGGGATGTTGATCCCAGCCAAGTATAGAGAGGGTTACGTGGTGTGCAGATTCCTGGAGCAAGGCGTTTCTTTTAATGAGACTAAGCGCTCACCATTTGGGTGGCAAACTTTTTATTTGTAGCTTTGTTTTCATTATTAAATGACCACGATTGCTGGTATCTTAAGTGTCAGCTCTTGTGTGTAATTAAATCCTGAGCCTGTGCAGCATGTTTCCAGTAACCTGTGTATCTTTAAATAAAAAAAACATGTTCCTCCCAGTTTTTCTTGTGTCATTTTTATTTGATATTATAAAACAACCCCTGCATGCATTTAGAAATGTAGCCCACGTCACTTGAGAAAAGACACACACATTAATTTTTCTACACGCCGTTTTGATAGGCAGCCATGCTAAGAGAGTGATATTACCTGTCGGGATAAGTCACCTCTCCTCTTCCTGATTATCCAGCATCCACCCCTGGGCGGGGGGGAGAACTCTCCCTCTTCTCATTCCTCCTTTGATAGCCTGTTCCCTCCCTGGTGATAAAGATCTCGCTTCTTTGGGTCTGACAAAGCGCTGTAGGCCTGGCTCATCATCGTATGAACTGCAAAAGGAAAACTGAAGTCAAATCTCCACAACAAACATTTCAAGCTAATGTCAACTCTTAAACTGTGGGTTAAATTATGCTTTGTGCTCTTTAAACATTTCTAGTTGTGAGTTCTAAATGATGCTCAGTGTTTCTTTATGATAATAAAAAGCTTTTATGGTTAAAGAAGATATGTTTTGCAACTGAATTCCCTGCCACCACTGATCTCTCCTGCCTTGTTCCTCTGAATCCACCACCCCTCTCTCCCTCCTCATTAATTAATGTGTTTTTAAGCCTTTATCCAAGGCGACTTACAGAACCCAGGGTGTGAACCATGCATCAGCTGCAGAGTCACCATAACTACGTCTCACCCGAAAACAGAGCCTGAGGAGGTTAGTGACTTGCTCAGGGGTCACACAATGAGGCAGTGAGTGAGCTGGGATTTGAACCCAGGGACCTCCTGGATTTACAAGCCCTTTCTTTAACCACTGGACCATACAGCTTCCTCATGCACTAAAAACCTGGGTGTCACCCCTCGACCACTCCAATATCCTACTCAGCACATCTCTATTTGGCATGCTCCTGTTGCTTTCCCCTCAGCAACATATGCAAAATTCCCCCCTTCCTCACTGATTACCCACACAGCTCCCTAGTCCAGGCCCTGGTACTGTCCTGCCTTGATTGCCCCCTGCAGCTCTCTCCTGGCGGCCCTCCCTGCCTCTGCTATCAATCTGCTCCAGCTCATCCAAAACTCTGCTCTCACTTGTCTTTTCCTTCCTGTTTCTCCCTCACTACATCACTTCTCCAGCTCTCTACACTGGCTCCCATCGCTCGCATCATGTTCAAAACTCTTTCTACTTGCCATTGCTGTCTTGACCTTTCTGCTCCCCTCCTAGCTCCAGACTATTCTTTCACCCCACACCCCTCTCACCCTCCTCATAATGAAAAAGTGTCTCTGACAATCTGAAACTTCTCTGACATAGGCTCATGTTTATATTAAGGAAGATTAAAATAGTATTCCTTTTCATAAGTGACAAGCAATTTCATTTGATCAGAAAAGGAATACAATTTAATCTTGTTACAGTTTAATCTTATTACAAGGGCAGAGGGTGTGGGTAGTGGTTGGGGCTCTGGACTCTTGACCAGAGGGTGCGTGGGTTCAATCCCAGTGGGGACACTGCTGCTGTTACCCTTGAGCAAGACACTTTACCTACATTGCTCAATAAACCCAGCTGTATAAATGGGTAATTGTATGTAAAAATAATGTGATATCTTGTAACAACTGTAAAGTCGCCCTGGATAAGGGCGTCTGCTAAAAATAATAATAATAAATAATAAAGTTTGATCCATGCCTCAGTCTAGGGAGAGACCAGGGCTGGCTGTCACAATGCTCATAACTATGACATAGATGCTTGAGGTGATACTAATTTTTTAAATGTAATGTGTTCTATTGTCTGGAACTCAGCCACTTTGTAATTTGAGGTCAATTCCAACCAAATAAAGGTTAGCATATTTTCATTTTTTTTATACCCAAAGTAAAACTGTCTATCTTTTATTTATGTTATAACTCTTATTTGTACTGAGTTTTTTTAACATTGATGGCCATGTTGAAATAGAACCTGATACTATCTCTTTTGGTGTACAAACAAAACTATGGGGTTCTCCCAGTAGGACTTTTGTAGCATGGGTCAACATTTCAAATATATATATTCTATATTTTTATGTTCACATAAATAGTAAATACATAGTTTTGTCTTCCAGAAGAGTTATTTCTTCAATATAACGAAAGGGAACAGATCCTCCATAGAATGTCACCAGATTGAGGAAAATAATAAAAGGTAAAAAGTGAAACAACCTACTGTCGATTCAAAAATAAACTCCAGCCAGAAATTAGCCTTCATAAAATGCACAGTTATCTAATATAGATTGTCAGAAGACTTTCTCTCATGATCATTGATTGGTACTGAAAAAAATTGAACAGGCAGAACATTTTATCATGCCATAATAACTTTAGCTTGGTGCTGCAAAATGGCGTTAGCCCTTAATTGCCTGATTGATACACGCATACAGTAATTATAATAACTATGAATTTGTTTCTGAGGGAAAACTAAAATTGTGTTACACTTACATGAAAACATTGTATTTTTTTTTGTTGATGAGGAATGAGGAAAAGTGTAAATCAGTTTATGAATATTCAAAAAAAACAAATGTTTGAAGTATAAAAAGCCAAATAGCTAAGGTGACCAGATTTTCAAACCCTAAACTGGGGCAGTATAACTGTTGCCATAAGGAGGTTTGCTTGTTAAACATCTCCAACATGTGGTGTGCCTGTAAGTTTCGAAAGTGCACTCTGTGCTACCCACATGTACACTGTATATATATCATTATACAGCAAGCAAACCTCACTTATGGCAGCATAGCAGCAGAACAAGAAAGTCCTTAAAGAAAAATATTAACCCAGCATTGAGTTAATTAAACTAAAATCAAAGGGAAGGCAGCAGTAGGGCTGGTATGGATGTAATCACACAAAGACATAAACCCGATATATGCTGCTTGCAAAAGGAGCCGTCTCTTTTGTACAATGAGAGGTCCGGGGTTCACACCCGCCCTCCATACTGTGTGGATTGCCTCGCCCTGTGTGATCGCCTGCACCGTTAATTAACCAGATCGCTACAATTACATATATAAATAAACAAATAAATAAATAAATGTGGACAATTATGGACATTTAGGCTGTTACAGGTTTACTGAATGTGATAATATATTAGAATTTGACAGTAACCATTATTAACATTCAGTAAAAATAAAATATAAAAACACACTACCAGTTCTGAACTCTCTCCAACCAAATAATGCTGTGTCTCTGCTAGGTTTCCCCAGTGTAACCACGCACACGCCACATCGGTAAACTACTTTCAGAAGGTTCTAAAGGAACTCCCAGCATCAGTGCAGGGAGAGAATACAGGTCTTTAAACTTACTTTTTTGTCAGGGTGGTATTTTACAGTCAGTTTTTGTAGCCTTCTTCAATTCTTCCAGAAACACACTGGGCATCACACCAAGAATGTCGTGAAACCAGTTTTCACTAACCTCTTGCAGTCTTTAAATGAAATAACAAAACAGGTTTAACAATTCAGGAATAAATTAGCATTTGATCGTTAAAACTATTTTAAAATGTAATTTGTATAAGCTATTTGTGGGGTGACTGTAAAATAAAACAAACATCTTAAATCATCTGATTAATTACATGACTGCAATTTTAGTTCATATTAACACAGGATCGTTCACCACCCGCCACCTTAGTAGATCGGATGAAAAGAGGCGCTGATGTGGCTTGCACTGCTTTTATACACATCCAGTGCCCTGACTTGTTGACGTAAGATGCCCAGGACATCCCTTGCAGAACCAGGAGCAGCTTCATAGCCGGGTACATGCATGCGCTGAGCTGATGTATGGAGTTTCGCACTTTCTTACAGTCTTGAGTTGAAAGGGGAAGAATACTTTTTTCATGATTCTGTGTTTTAATTTTGTTCGCCCCCAGGTACAAATTCAGCATGGTAGGTCAATTTATATAAACACGGTACATACAATGTAGGCTATGTCCCGTGACTGTATGGGGGTATTTTCAGTGAAAAGAAAATTGTAAAAGCCGGTCCTTGAAGAGAGCATTTTCTATTTCAACAAAAACATATTCTAACATTATTTTAAATGACTGTGAACAAGACATAATCAATCAAGTAACAGTATATGGGTTAAAGATGAGACACACTTATCTCCATATCCTTACAAAAAAGTGATACGTAATGAAATGCTGGCTGCTGAATCATCCGTTCTGTACCACTCTTTTCTATGGATAACTCACACCTTCACTAAAGATGCATTATTTCATATTTCCTTCTATCACTAAAAGTCATAAATGTCCTGTGAATAAGTTCATTTTTTATGCTTCAAAAAAATGCTAGCCAAGGTTCCTAAACTAATTCTACAGGGATATCCTGCTGCTACTATAAGATTATATTCATATTTATAAAGTATTATTATAAAAAAAAAAAATTTATACCAAATTTAATGTACAATGGTATAACAATGAATCTGCCGGAATTCAGGCATTTTGGAGCGACTTCATTTTGACATGGGAAAGGAACCTAATGTGCATCAAAAGGTAAGTTAGTCTCTCAGAAATATCTTTTGGTATCTGTGCCCCTGCAGGATGTACTTTTTTGTATGTCCTAAAGTGTGACACATAGAAAAGGAATTTATAAACAAAAAAAAATAAAACTGCTTATATCTTACAAAAAAAATAAATGCCAATAGATTTAACTCATGAGATGGTATATATGGCTTTATAAATTGCCTATTTGGAATCAGAAAAAACAAATCCTATGAATTGTGACAAATATTTGAGCATCACTCCATAGGGAACAAACTTTTCATCATAAACTTTAGCTTGAGGTACTATGTCCTTGTATAATCTATAAATTATTATTATTATTATTATTTATTTCTTAGCAGAGGCTCTTATCCATATCGGACCCACAATGTTACAAGATATCCATTATACATTATTTCATTATACAGATATCACATTATTTTACATACAATTACCATTTTATACAGTTGGGTTTTACTGAAGCAATCTAGGTAAAGTACCTTGCTCAAGGTACAACAGCAGTGTCCCCACTGGGGATTGAACCCACAACCCTCCGGTCAAAGTCCAGAGCCCTAACCACTACTCCACAATCCTACAGCAATTTACCAAGAAATTGCTGTGGATTCAAAGTAAATAAATGTATCATATTTTTCAAAATAGCTAATGCTTTTGTTGGAAAATGTTCTACCACAACTAGTAATGATGTACAATGATTTTCTTTTAACATCGCTGATCCTTTTCACAAAAACACCAATCACACAATAATTTGATTTAAACTATTTATTAAAGAAATGCAGGGTAGGCACCGTGGAAGAAATAACCAATACAGGCTTCCATAGAAACGTTAATTTGGCATCAAACCTAACTTGGTTTGAGGACTCACGCCTTTCTGTGAGGGGCGAGGCAGGAGACCCCCAATAGGAGATGAATCTAATTTTTAAGAGGTGGAGATGGGGAAGGTGGTGGTTTCTGAAATGAATCAAAACGACACAAGGGTAGAATGGAGAGGGGTATTTCTAATGCTTGCAGGCGTTAATTGCTGAAATGTAAATTGAATGATTCAATTGGTGCATGCCCCTCTTCCCAAACTTTAATTATAAATTTTAATTAAATTCTATTTGCTTCCAGATGCCCACTAGCAAAGAGAACAGCAAACTACTGAGCAAAGATCAATAACGATCGTGCTAAGAGAGAGGCCTTGCTGGCACAAAGGGGTATATTATGGAAGGTTCATCATAGACACAGCCAGGCAAAGTATTTCTCAGATGTTCGGGCCCAATATTTAATCTCCACCCCCCCACCAGTGTAAAGTAATTCTTGTGTGGTCCCTTACTTATTCAACTGCACTCATTGTTATCATTTGATTAGTGTTCTGTTCATCTTTGTACTGCAGAAACTGTAGAAAGTCTACAGTTTGACTTTGGCTTATCAGCTGGTGGCAGTACTCACGCGGCAGCAGCTTTTCAGTGCTCAGATGTTTCACTCAGTGGGTGGCTCCATCATCTGTTAAAATGGTGTCTGCTCTGTGGATCACATAACAAAAGGGGCTCGAGGGCAGTAATAAATCTCTTTGTTTATTCCACACTGACGTTCTGAACATATATATTTTGTTTTTTTTTTTTTTTGGAGAAACTCAGGACTTTCCCTGTAGCTGTTCGCTCTCTCGGCTGCTCACTGGCTGATACTGGGTCAGGAGTGTTGATACTAGGCTAGTACAGTACAACACACCGATTTTATCTGATCATACGAATACTGTAGCGAGCACGGGAATCACTGGAGACACACCAAGGCTCAGGTACAACGTGGTTTATGAGGCAGCTAAGTAAGCAGTTGCTTTTTCATCCACACTCACTCAACTGAGACAGACAGCCCTTCAACAACCCCCAGAGCACTACCACCCAAAGCCTGACCCAGGTACACCAACAAAACAACACAGGAAGGTTTTTCAATGACAGGTAATACATGACAACAATACATGCCTTTACAATCACCACAGCCAAGGTTTCCCTCCAATACTTCCCCACTCAAGCGTCCTTTGCTGCCAATTAGCATGTTGAGTGGAGTCCGGTTCTGGGCATGGCACTTAATCAGCCATCAGGCAGCGGCTGCTGGTCAGTCCAATTACACAGCCCCCCCTCAAAACTTAATGCTCAAACAAAGTGAGAGAATCCGGGAGGCCAGACTGGAAATGCTGGCTAAATGCAAGTAAGAACATAAGAAGAAAGTTACAAGCGAGAGGAGGCCATTCAGCCCATCTTGCTCGTTTGGTTGTTAGCAACTTATTGATCCCAAGAATCATCAAGCAATTCTTGAAGGATCCCAGGGTTTCAACTGTCAACATTTGGGAGTTGGTTCCAGACCTCAGAATTCTCTGTGTAAAAAGTGCCTCCTATATTCTGTTCTGAATGCCTTTATCTGATCTCCATTTGTGACCCCTGGTCCTTGTTTCTTTCAGGTCGAAAAAAAGTCCCTGGGTTGGGCGGGCTGCACAATTGGCGGCGTCACCGGGGGGGGTCGGGGGGAGTCTCGGCCAGGAGTCCACAGCTCACAGCGACCCCTGTGGTCTGGCAGGAAGCCTGCCCTTAGCGTCCGCAGTGTGAAAAAAAAAAAAGTGAAGCGGCACCGCTTGGGAGGACAGTGTATGTTAAGTCTAGCCTCCAGAAGCTGGCGCAGGGGTGCAGTATGATGAGCTGATCATAATAAAATAATTGGGCATTCTAAATTGGGGGAAAATAATAAAAAAAAAAAAAAAAGTCCCCTGGGTTGACATTGTCTATACCTTTTAAATTTTGAATGCTTGAATCAGATCATTCAGCAGTAGTCTTTTTTCAGAGACCCGAATAGATTCACTTCTTTTAGCCTGTCTGCATACGACATGCCTTTTAAACCGGGATAATTCTATGGTCGCTCTTCTTTGCGCTCTTTCTAAAACAGCAATATCCTTTTGTAACAAGGTGAAATGAGAACTGAACACAATATTCTAGATGAGGGTCTTTACTAATGCATTGTAAAAGTTTTAACATTACTTCCTTAATTTAAATTCAACACTTTTCTTAATACATTATTTGCTTTTATTTTAGCAGGCGCCTTTATCCAAAGGTCTTACAGGAGACTAAGGGTGTGTGAACTATGCATCAGCTGCAGAGTCACTTACAATTGCGATCTCACCCGAAGGCAGGAGCACAAGGAGTCAGTGGCTGAGGTGGATTTGAAAGGGGGACCTCTTGGTTCCAAGCCCTTTTCTTTAACTTTCCCACATTGTCTAGATATGAAGACATTTCTGAGTCAACATACGGTGGGTCTCAAAAGTATTCACCCCCCTTGGACTTTTCCATTTTGTTGTGTTACAACATGGAATCAAAATTGATTTAATTAGAGTTTTACCCACGGATCAACACAAAAAAAAGTCCATAACGTCAAGTGAAAATAAAAATCTACAAATTGTTCTAAATTAATTACAAATACAAAACAGAAAATAATTGATTATAAGTATTCACCCCTTTGCTGTGAGCACACCTAAATAAGCCCTGGTGCAACCAATTGTCTTTAAAGTCACATAGTGTTAGTTGAAATTAGAGTCCGCAGTGTGCAATTAAGGTGTTTCCAGATATTTCAGTTTAAATACACCTGTCTCTGGGAGGTCCACAGTTGGTTAGTACATTTCTAACAAAGCTACATCCATGAAGACAGAAGGAACATTCAAAACAAATCCGGAATAAGGTTCTTCAAAGCACCCAACAGGGGTAGGACATAAAGAACATTTCAAGGCATTGAATACTCCCAGGACACAGTAAAAGTCCATTATTAAAAATGGAGAATATGGCACAGCTGTGAATCTCACCAAAAACAGGCTGCGTCCTCGAAAGCCGGAGTAATAGGGGGAGGGCACTATTCAGGGAGGCCACCAAAGAGGCCTGTAACTCTAAAGGTTACAGTCTTCCCGCGGCTGAGCTGGGAGACACTGTGCATCACAATAACCTGGGTGCTTCACAAAACTTTATGGGGGATGGCAAAAGCCATTGTTGAAAAAACTCACATAAAATCTAATCAGAGTTTGCCAGAAGGCATGTGGGGCTCTGACCAAGTGGAAGAAGATTCTGCTGGTCTGATGGGACAAAATGAGCTTTGGCCTCAGCTGGTGCTATGTTTGGCGCAAGCTGGTGGCAACATCATCTAGGGAAAACTTCTCTGCATCAGGGCCTGGAAGTCCTGCAAAGAAGAGGGCAAAATGGATAGGAGCAAATTACAGAGTTTCCTGGACAATGACCCCAGACACCAGCCAAATTCATGTTCCAGCAGGACAATGACCTTAAAAACAAAAACTGGGTCAATGTCAGGTCAATGTCCTGGCCCAGTCCAAAGCCCCGGACCTCAAAACCAATTTGAGAATATGTGGAAAGAAGTTGAAAATTGCTGTTCACCAAGGTCCCCATCCAACTTGGCCCGGGCTTGCGAGCAATTTTGCAAAAGAATGGGCAATAATTGCAGTGTCAGATATTACAGCACTGGTAGGAACTTATCAAATAGACTCATGGCTGTAATTTGACAAAGTGCCTCTGCAGAAATATTGACTCAAGGGGTGAATCACTTATGCAATCAATTATTTTTCTGTTTTGTATTTGTAATTCATTTTAAGAACAATTTGTGGATTTTATTTTCACTTTGAGCCCATTATGGACTTTTTTTTTGTGTTGATCAGTAACAAAAACTCCTAATTAAATCCATTTGATTCCATGTTATAACACAATAAAATGTGGAAAAGTCAAATCCTACTTTTTTGAGAGACCACTGTAAACTCTAGGTCTTTTCATAGATTATTTCTTCAATTTCAGTATCTCCCATATGGTATTTATATATAATGCACATTTTTTATTGCCTGCGTGCAATTACAGTACACTTTCTCTATAAATGTCATTTGCCATGTGTCTGCCAGTTCTGAATGCTGTCTAAAAATAATTTTGAATGACCTTTGCTGCTGCAACAGTTTTGCTCTCCTCCTATTTTTGTGTCGTCTGCCAAATTTCAAGTTTGCTTGCATACAGAATCTAAATCATTAATGTGAATTAGGAACAGCAGAGGACCTAATACTGATCCTGTGGCACTCACTGGTTACCTCGCTCCCACTTTGGGGTTTCTCCTCCTAATCAGTACTTTTTTTTTTCTACATGTTAACCCCTCCCTAATCCATGTGCATGCATTTCCCTTGAATCCTACTGCGTTCAGTTTGAGAATTAATCTTTTGTGGGACTTTATTAAAAGCTTTTCTGGAAATGGATATGCTTTGCAATTATCCATTGTCCCGATATTACAGCCTCAAAAAAAAATCAAACAGGGTTAGTTAGACCGATCTCCTTTCCTAAAACCAGCACTGACTGTCTCCAGGATATTCTTACCATATAGGTAATTTTCCATTTTGGATCTTATAGTTTCCATAACTTTACATATAATAGAAGTCAGGCTTAATACACACCTTATTCCACTTGCTTGACCATGTTTGGTTGAAAGCAGGCAGTGTGCAAGCAACTATCTTGGCTTTTTTAGCTACTGATAATATCACTATGTGGGCTGAAATCTTTAATATGTGTTCCTCGATAAATTTGAAGAATGGATATTGGGCAGAGGATAATAAGAGCATTCAAAACATACAGCAGAAAATTTACAGCAATTGGATCGAGGGTTATATTTCATGAAGTAGAAGGGAAGGTAAAATTAGCAAGCGTATTTGTGATTGGAAAGTAGTGAATAAGCTACTAGCCTATATTAGATTCATTAAAATATGTTTAGATCTCGCAGTTTTAGTTTAGAGAACGTTTATTAATACTGATGTTGATATTAAGCCTCTGTATTGTTTCACTTGCGTTATTGGTTTTGGTATAAGCATGTGTTAATTGTTTTCAAATACAGTTAAGAGGCAGGAGAATGATGTAGCGTTAGGGCTAAGTCGGTTCATAATGAAAAGAATGAGTCACCTTACAGGGGTTCAGGTAACACCATATCGAAAACCTAGAAGCTTGGTTTGTTTCTCCAAAGCTTAGTTCTGTTCAGTTATTAACCCCATTGTGTGAATTCTGTTCAGTTGTATACTAATCCGCTGTTCCATTAGCACATTCAATGTTTTGTGTGTAGAACAAGTGTAAAGTATAATAATAAGAAGGTAAAGTAAATACATTTTAAAAACAAGAATCAACGTCCCTCTTTTCTGTTATTCCTAATACAGTTTATTTGGAGTTAATGTAACGTTAAGTACTGTGTAACTCAAGCACATATTTTTGTTAACTAGATTTACTAAACGTTTTGTAATTTTGTTCAGTTGTGCTTAATAAAGACTCTTTTAGTACCACTCAAGTGTATATATATACATTTCTTTATTCAAACTGGGCATTGCATCCCACAGACATTCCTTTAGTATCCACCCATAATCTCAAAGCTTTGCATCTTACTTATCTATTGATTAGGACCGAATGGAAATGCTCACTGGCTCCCCGGACAGTATAACTGAAATGTAATCAAATTTCAGATTATAATGAAGAATATACATTCACTACAGAAGGAGGCTGTGTGGTCGCGTGAATTAAAGAAAAGCGCTTGTAACCAGAAGGTCCCGTTCAAATCCCACCTCAGCCACTGACTCATTGTGACCCCTGAGCAAGTCACCCTCCTTGTGCTCCCTGGTTTTTGGTGAGGCGTAGTTGTAAGTGACTCTGCAGCTGATGCATAGTTCACACACCGAGTCTCTTGGATAAAGGTGTCTGCTAAATAAACAAATAATAATAAAATGAAAGTTGAGATTTCTCTTCATATATATATATATATATATACATATATATATATATATATACACATATATATATATATATATATATATATCTATATATATATATATATATATATATATATATATATATATATATATATATATGTATATATATAAAATTAAATAATACATGTACAGAATTTGGAGTTTTAACACCTAAAAGGGGCAATGTTACTTCTTAAATCAGAACCACAAAACGAAACGCACCAGTGCCATAAATCCTCTCCACTGCAGTTGGAGACATCAGCGACAGCGGAAGCTAGCAGCTGCACTCCAAGCCTCGTTTGAGTCTGGCATGAATAAGGTGTATTGGTCTGTAGTTACCTGGTCTGGTTTGTCTCCGAATGGCGACCTCTTTGAAAGGCTCAGCCCGCAGTAGAGGGACAACAGCCCATGCGGGCGAGCCACTTGTTACGAAAATGACCCCACTGCATGACATCAGAGGCAAACAGGCATTCTGGCACCATTTTTAACGGGTGAAGAACAAAGTCTAAGACTTGCACAACAGTGTGTGTGTGTATATATATATATATATATATATATATATATATATATATATATATATATATATATATGTCACTTATATTTGAGCATCAAAAGAACTTGTAACTTATATTTGATAAAATTCACTAGATGTGATCGCCAAAATGACAAACTCTGTTTTAGAGCAAGTGCAGTGACTTTTAGTGTGCTGATTAACACTAGAACCGGGGATTTTTGAACTACCTCCCGAACCGCCACGTGGGTCGCTATGACCCATCTACATTTATAAACTTCTTTGTTATGAAAATGAAAGACATACTATCAGATACAACTGAAAAGTTTACCTCAGGAACATCATATCTAACATTTGCATTGCAGAAACACCGTATTTAAATGGCAAATTTTTAAACATAAAGGCTTTATTTTTAAAATGATGCATATACAGCACGACTACAAATAATAAAATACACCTTTCAAAAGCGGTATGCATATACCGTGAACAGGTGTAAACAGTATGTACACACAAAACTATAAAAACCGAAATCACTGTTTCTAATACCATAAAAAGAAAATATAACACACTTCTGGTATGACGGCCGCATTGTACCGCGATGGAGGAGCGTCTGGCGTCTGCCAACTGACTGTGCCTGCATCAGGACTGTGTTAAGTAAACACAGACGAAGTTCCATTGAACACTATTTGTAAACAATAATAAAACCGGTACATACAAACCTTGTAAAACCGAAATGTTTTTTCTAAAGTAATATAAAACAATTTATAAAATCGTTTCATATTAGGCCGCAGTTGTTATCCTACCTGTCATTTCTGTTTTGTTGTGTGTATCTTGCAGCTTGCTGTATTAAATCAAAAACGACTGCTTTCAAGACTAAAATATTTCCTTCTAATATATTCCGTTGCATTTCTGCAACAAAATGATGGATTGTTGTCTCCCAGGTACATTAAAAAAACAAAACTAGGCTTTCACTGATTGGCATCTTGACAACCACAATCACAGCAATCTCTGTCTCGTAGTCAGTCTACAAACAAGGAGTGAAAAACACGTGTGCTAGGAGGGAGGAGGCGTGTCTTGTTTTGCTGCATTTACAAAAACAATAGAACATCTTCGTTATATAAAAAAAAAAGACATGTATTGTAATAAAAGCGGGTCACATTGACCGCGTGGTGGTTCTAGGTAGAACTATTTATAAACTTTTTAAATGGTGCGATTCTGGCCATAAATGCCTCAGGATATTTAATTCATATTTAGTCACGGAACACACACATAAACTTTTACAACGGAAGAGTAATTAGCATTTGAAATAAAATGGGTCACACTGACCGCGCCGGTTCTAGTGTTAACAAAATGACATCACGAAGATACTGCAAATGATCTGTCAATCTTGGGCAGGTGGTGTGACTCTTTTGGTCTCAGTTCATGGTTCGTCATTGACAGAGTGTGTCTATGGTTATACCGTCTGATCCAGGTTTGGAAATTGTTGGCTGTGAGCACCCAAGACGGCGAGCCCAGTACGCTGCCCTAGTCCAGCCTCCAACATGCCCACGATTGCAGAAGGCGCTGTTCTCTTGACAGGCGTGGCATATTGTTTTTTTTTCTTTTCTTTATTGCTTTTTATACAAGCTTGCAATTCAACAGCTGAAATCGCCCATATCTGAGCAGTTAGAAACATTTAAGCCAGATAGTAGGCCGAAATAAACCCAGCTGGCCCCCGTGCAGTCGGGCAGCCTCAGGCAGGACAGAAGCAATATATACAGGCCAGCCAGCACATTTCCCAACGCTACTGTGAAACCCCACACTGCATGATGGGTAATAGCGGCTGCGTTAAAAAAGCTGCTGGTGTACAGACAGTTCCCACCCGTACAAATTTTTCCCAGCCCAGCTTACGGTTCAGAGTAGCATTTTTTTTTTTACCCTGAAGGGAAAATACGCCAAAATGGTGTTTACAAATGTACTCACACTACATGTATTCTCTCTGTACTCACACCTACATATTCTCTATATGTACTCACTACATGTATTCTCTCTATACTCTTTTTACGTATTCTCTATGTACTCACCCCATGTATTCTCTCTATGTACTCACACCACATGTATTCTCTCTATGTACTCACACTACATGTATTCTCTATATGTACTCACACTACATGTATTCTCTATATGTACTCACACTACATGTATTCTCTCTATGTACCACTACATGTATTCTCTCTATGTACTCACACCACATGTATTCTCATGTACCACACTACATGTATTCTCTATGTACTCACACTACATGTATTCTCTCTCTATACTCACACTACATGTATTCTCTCTATGTACTCACACTACATGTATTCTCTATATGTACTCACACTACATGTGTTCTCTATGTACTCACACTCATATGTATTCTCTATGTACTCACACTACATGTATTCTGTGTACTCACACTACATGTATTCTCTCTATGTGCTCACACCACATGTATTCTCCTATGTACTCACACTACATGTATTCTCTATGTTTACTCACACTACATGTATTCTCTCTATGTTCTCACACACATGTATTCTCTCTATGTACTCACACTACATGTATTCTCTATATACTCCCACCACATGTATTCTCCATATGTTCTCACAATTAAGCATGGCTCTATAATATACTCACACCACATGTATTCTCTATATGTACCACACTACATGTATTCTCTCCTGTGTACTCACACACTACATGTATTCTCTATATGCACCACACACATGTATTCTCTCTGTACTCACTACATGTATTCTCTATGTACTCACACTACATGTATTCTCTCTATGTACTCACACTACATGTATTCTCTATATGTACTCACCACATGTATTCTCTGTACTCACACTACATGTATTCTCTCTGTGTACTCACTACATGTATTCTCTCTATGATCTCACACTACATGTATTCTCTATGTTCTCACACTACATGTATTCTCTCTATGTACTCACACACATGTATTCTCTATATGTACTCACACTACATATTCTCTATGTACCACACTACATGTATTCTCTCTATGTTCTCCCCACACTACGTATTCTCTCTATGTTCTCACACTACATGTATTCGGGACTATGCATGTTTTAAAAGGGCCCTGGTCCAAGCCAGTGTGTAGCGGGACTGTAATAAATGCCATCGAAGTACAGGGCATTTCAAGGTTGCATGGAGCGAAGCCACGCCTGCAGTGTAAACTAATAAACTCAGTACCCCAACTGGGTTTTAAAGAAAATACATTTTACTTTTATGTCCAGAGAGAAATGGAACCTGTAAGAGAAAAGTCTGGAGTTATAAAATGGCACTGACTACTGTTAGAGCGCAGTGGACTGATCTGTACAGCAGTGTTGTTTGTCTACACGAAGGGTTAGTGTGCCGTGCAGTACAGAGGACCACCTGTGGCAGTCGTGAAGCCACCCGTTCCTAGACTTACAGCGATGAACCTAACCCCGCAGCGCCATCTAGTGGAAGATCGCGACAATAGGGAAAGAGAGAAAAGAAAAGACAGCACAAGTTAACACACAGGGCAGCAGACTGCAATCAACAACAACTCACCTGAGCAAGAAGATAAGGATCCACCTCCTAGTGCTTGGACCCTTTTCTTGAGGGGGTGCAGTGTCTCAGTAGCTATGAAAACACCTTCTGAGGGGGTGCAGTATCGCATAGCTGTAAACACCTTTTCTGAGGGGGCAGTATTCATAGCTATTAAAACACCTTTTCTGAGGGGGCATTATCGCATAGCTACAAAAACACCTTTTTCTGAGGGTGCATATCTCAGCTATTAAAAACACCTTTCTGAGGTCGCATAGCTATGAAACACCTTTTCTGAGGGTGCAGTATCGACAGCTATTAAAACACCTTCTGAGGGGGGCAATATCGCATAGCTATTAAAACACCTTTTCTGAGGGTGCAGTGTCAGCTAAGGAAAACACCTTTTCTGGGTGCAGTGTCGCATAGCTACAAAACACCTTTTTTCTGAGGGGCAGTATAGCTATGAAAACACCTTTTCTGAGGGGTGCAGTATCGCATAGCTATTAAAAACACCTTTTCTGAGGGGTGCAGTGTCGCATAAAGCTATTAAAACACCCTTTTCTGAGGGGTGCAGTGTCGCATAGCTATGAAAACACCTTTTTCTGAGGGGTGCATCGCATAGCTATGAAAAACACCTTTTCTGAGGGGCAGCATCGCATGTATTAAAACACCTTTCTGAGGGGGTGCGGTATCGACAGCTATTAAAACACCTTTTCTGAGGGGTGCAGTATCGCATAGCTATTAAAACACCTTTTCTGAGGGGTGCAGTGTCTCCATAGATATGAAATCACCTTTTTCTGAGGGGCAGTATCTCAGCTATTAAAAACACCTTTTCTGAGGGGCAGTATCCTAGCTTCATTAAGCAGGTTGGCGAGAGTTTAGCCGAGAGTTGTCAGCACATCATAACCAATGAGTAGTTCAGGGGTTGCAGATCGAGCTTTTTGGCTGTTTGGCCGTTCTGACTTATACTCCATGAATATGCATTTTACTTCTTAATGTGATCCACTGCCAGCGCCTTGCAAACCGTACGCCCTTGAACTCCAAAACCCCAACTCAACCACTACCAGTCAAACACGCACTGTCTGAATATCAAAGCCTGAAGTATATCACTTACTTCAAATAAAACGTCAAATTCCTTCTGTAAATACACCAGGGCGGATAGTTAGGGTTTCTGTTGCCGGGTTTTCTTTGAGCGGTCCGCTTGCTTTAATGTTGTAATTAACGTCATTAAACCATCTCAGTTTCATAAGTTAATAATCGAAAATGATGTCAAATAAAGCTCAACTATTTTTTTTTACCTATACATTGTTAAAACGTGACAGGTGATGATCGCTTTACCGCCGCTGCTTGAGGTTGTAGCCACCTAACTGTTTCATAAAACAATTATTTTATTCCATACCTTATTCTGCACGTTAAGTTATTCGCTGGAGTAAGTAGAAAGAAGTCTTAAAAGTCAATCAGAATGTTTCAATTTTAATAAAAACAGAGTCGGCATAAAACGTATTTAAAGGCAGGTACATCCAGAAAAAATAGCTAAAATAAATAATCAACGGTATTAAATTGAAATAGTAGCCTATCACATCAATGCATCTTAAAGTAAACAGTAAAGATATTGGAAAGCACAGCGGCGATATCAGCGGACTCAGGGGATTCCTGTCTGCGATCAACGACGGATTAAATGCATTTTTATTTTACGGCAAAGCAACGTGTAAAAGAGCCTAGATAGATAATTATAATTAAATAATTATTACTATGATTTTTTTACGAGTCTGCGCCTCGGGCGCCTTTAGCTACACGGCCTTGAACACTCAAATATAGACTCACAATGTGCTTGTCCCTAAAACTGAACTCAACGCTACCTTAAAGTATATATCAAGTACAACATGTACATAATATTCACTTTTTATGCATGCTGAACTAAAAATAAAACAAATATAATCATTAACACTTACGACGGGAAGATGCGCCGCCATTCTATTTTCCTTATGTCAGATCTGGACATGAACTGCATCAAAGAACGGGATGAAATCTACCATTTAATGCTTATCAGTACATAAAACGTTGTTGAAATATTTTGATTTTGAACCATCTAGAGGGTTTCCTGTTCCATCTTCTGTTGATAAAGGAAAGGGTGCAGTATATCACACCCTGTTGCTTAATGAATGCGTTGGTCAATAAGGACTGTACAGTCCCACTATCTCCTGATTAATGCAGTCATGCTACACCTGATTTAGTATAAAAATTCTGTGTTACAGTCCAATGGTCGCCTCTTTAGCATTTGAATCAAATACTTCTGTTGAAAGTGAGGGCACTGTAACCAGCAACAATACCAATGCAGCATGCATCTAAAATAGATCTGCTCCGTGGTATTTTTTTAAAATTGAAGGGTTTGGAACGGCCAAAATAATCAGATACCGTCACACCACTAGAAGTGAGCATTTTATAGGGTTGGATATGTGGAGCTGACTGTGTGTAAGGGAGAGAGAGAGATATATGGTATATATATATATATATATATATATATATATATATATATATATAAACTTACGTTGATGCGTAATTAAGCATGTTTATAAACAGCTCATCCCTCCATGCCGGTATCGGTGCTTATCTCTGCACCCCGCGGGGTATGCCATGGACCAGGCGCGTATTTTCTCAGAAAAACAGTGGGAACCCAAGCATCATCCTGCAACTCTATTTAGCGTGGCTTTAGGGTACATATGCAAGTGGATGTACCAGGCCAGGCGAACCGCTTGGTCAGCGTGGAGTTTGTCGTACGGTCATTAAGGTGAGCAACCAGCGATGCAGAATAAAACCAGTGAAAACCTGAGAGAAAGGGTATTCCGAGGGGAAGAGGCATACTGAGCTGAGTGGCTGTATGCTGGCAACATCTGAATTGTAAAAATACATTTTAGATACAAGCATGAAAAAGAGCATGGGAATGAAGAAATAAAAAAAAAACCTGTATCAATCATTAACTCAAAGATTAAACAATGTACAGCCAACATATGTTGTAAAACCTTTCTTTTCCTAGGGCAAGGAATTACTTACAGTTCTTAAAGAAATGGAAACTGGGAAAGTGAGTAAATAAAAGGAGTGGACCTGGCAAGTAAATAACAGGAAGATTGCAGGCAACTGGGACTGGATAAAGAAAGGGGCCTAGAGGGAAAGACCAGACAAACTGGCTCCTACTCATAAACACGCTACGGGTCCTGGTTACCAGCTGCCCCATGCCCACACTGACACATTTTTAACTGTGTTTTGCACAACATGTTGATGAAATACACAGCATATTCTGGCAGTTCCCCAGGAGGGTCTGTGCTGCAAAGTGACAGGCCCACCTACATGAGAAGGAGGCTACATGTTGTTCATCTGGTCCACACCATCTGAGTGTGCTTGTTGCAGTGTTGGCTCTTGGTCACTGTGAACTTGGCTTGGTGATGTAGAGGGCTTCATTACAATCACAAAGCGTCCTGTCATGCTATAGTGCTCTTGAGTCAATCCAACACTATTTGGCTGGGACAGGCACAAATGTATGTTGGCAAGAGAGGCTGCCTGTGTCCCTTCGCCAAACACAGACCAAGTTTCACCTCCATTCCCCAAAGTGATATTATTCTGCATTTGTAAAGTACCTTCCTTTTGGGGGTTATTTCCTGCTCTATCTTTAGGTTATGTATCTATTCATGTATGTATTAGATTTTATCACTTTGGTTCGGCATTCCTAATTGACTGATCTCATTTCCAGTCAATAACTTCACACATTCTCTGCAAACTTGAACTGAAATGCTATGCTATAAAAGCTGGTAGGTAGCTATTCCAAATGAGCAGTGCTCATTACACATTACTTCACAGCCACAAAATGTGACAGTGCCATTACTACTTACGTTATACAAAATTTACAGGGCGCCATTACATATTTAATACTTACAGCCATTAAAATGTGACAGTGCTTTATTGGCCAATACTTTTGGGACAGCTGCTGCACTCAGAGGAGGTTCATTTGTGCCCCTCTGCTCCTGCTGTGCTTCTACGTGGAGGGTCATCGGCCGGATCGCCCTTCTAGGTGACCGGTGCCCACACGCATCTCGGCCTGCAGAATCTGAGGGGAGGGTTAGTGTCAGAGGATAGGTACTCGTTAGACTTCAGGCACATCTTTCACAGCCAAGGTCATCCCAAAAGCATTCAATAAAACAAATAAACCACATGCTAAATCCAGTACACCCTTCATACAGCTGGTCCCTCAGCTTGTATAGCCATGTGCAGCTTTTATGGTGAAAAAGATCCCAAAACAAATTGAAAGCCAGTGTATAAAAATACTTAGGAATACTACGTTATATGTTCAGTTTTTGCTTTTGTCAATGGGTGGATGGTTGGGTGTAAAGCCTATAAACTCCTTCACGCGCAATTTTCAGCCACCTACAAAGCAACTAGTCAATTAAGACATTTTTAATTACTGTTTTGGCAACTGTTTCTACATTGTTATAGAAAGTTTGCTCAGGTTAGGTAAATTATTTAACTATCCATGCCTTCAAAAGAGACACATGGATTATAAGGTTTGAAACATCAAGCGACAAACTTTAACTAGTGGCCTTCATCT
>JAHFZB010000512.1:0-42918 GCA_036884735.1 Huso huso
CTATTAGTGACTGAAAATGGTCAATACTTCCTGAAGTAATCGCGGTACAGGGTAGCAGGATTGAACAACAGAAGCGAATAAAATTGCAGGATAAGTCGGGTAGAACTATAACAAAATGTGCATTAAATGTGCATCAATTTACATAAATACCAGATAAATCAGTCATTCCTTAACGCGTCTCTGTTGTGCATCAGCTGCTTCCATAAAGACACGCAGGCACCCAATAACCAGTGGCAGGGTCTCCGTCTCACACAGGCACATGAGGGTCCCATTTGGTTTCCATGCTGACACCTCTTATTTGAGTGTAAAAATCTCCAGGAAAGAGAAAGAATTTAATGAGAAGAAGCTCTGCCAGTTTCAGTAATGTGTTGTGTATATCCAGCCTAACCTTTTCATTGTGGGTGGAGTCTTGTCATTGTGATGTAACAATGCCCCTGTTTCTCCCCAGGTACCAGGGTCATTGGCGCCTCCCTGATTGTGTGGGGTGGTACGATGTGATGGGCCACACCTCTACAGCATCTACACTGCTCCTTGACAAGCTGCCCTACGTTACCATGGGTGCGGACGAGGGGTGAGGGCGGGCTGTAAATAGAACCAGCAAAATCCACTTTCATCTGAAGAAAAACTTTTGAGGTCCTGAAAGCTAGGATTTATATCATCCCCAGCCAAGATCAACAACTGTATGAAATAAGATTCGAACCCAATGGCATGAGTCACCCCTGACACCTCCGTCTGCA
This sequence comes from Huso huso, assembly GCA_036884735.1. Taxonomy (NCBI): domain Eukaryota; kingdom Metazoa; phylum Chordata; class Actinopteri; order Acipenseriformes; family Acipenseridae; genus Huso; species Huso huso. The sequence continues at coordinate 738 of JAHFZB010000512.1, forward strand.
TGTGAGAAGGTTCCCCAGTCTGCATATGTACTGAGCCCCCCTCAGTGGCCCCAATCTCTCAGTGTGACGTTCCTCAATCTCTGCATGTGTAGTGAGCCCCTGTTCCTCAGTGTGACCCCAATCTCTGCATGTGTAGTGAACCCCTGTTCCTCAGTGTGACCCGTTCCTCAATGGGCTCTTGTGTGTGCAGCCCCTGTTGCTCAGTGTGTCCTGGGAATTGTGTCTGTTCTCAGTGTGTCCTGGGCTCTCGTGAGCCCGTTCCTCAGTGTGTCCTGGGCTCTTATTATTAAGTCAGCCCTGTTGCTCAGTGTCCTGGGCTCTTGTGTGTGTAAAAGTCAGCTCCTGTTCCTCAATGTGTCCCTGTTGTTCCTCAGTGTGGGTCCTGCCCCTGTTCTCCAGTGTGTCCAAGTCGTGTGTCGTTCCTCAGTGTGTCCTGGGCTCTCGTGTATAGCCTGTTCCTCAGTGTGTCCTGGCTTGTGTGTAAAGCCCTGTTCCTCAGCCTGGGCTCTCCCCTGTTCCTCAGTGTGTCCTGGCTCGTGTGTAAGCCCGTTCCTCAGTGTGTCCTGGGCTCTGTGTGTGCCCATTCCTGGCCTGCCTCGTGTGTAAAGTCAGCCCCTGTTCCTCAGTGTGTGGGCTCGTGGTCAGCTCCTGTTCCTCAGTGTGTCCTGGGCGCCGTGTGTAAGCGTTCCTCCAGTGTGTGTCCTGGGTCCTGGCCTCCTAGGTGTGTAAAGTCAGTTCCTCAGTGTGTCCACAGGCTCTCAGCTCCTGTGTGTCCTGGGCTCTTGTGTGTAAAGTCAGCCCCTGTTGCTCAGTGTGTGGGCTCCGTGTATGGGTTCCTCAGTGTGTCCTGGGCTCTTGTATTGTAAAGTCAGCCCTGTTCTCTGTTCTGGGCTCTGGGTGTGTAAGCCCGTCAGTGTCCTGGGGCAAGCCTGTTCCTGTAAGCCTGCTCCTGTTCTCCAGTGTGTCCTGGGCTCGTGTAAGCCCATTCCTCAGTGTGTCCTGGCCTGTGTATAAGCCCATTCCTCCTGTCCTGCCTCATGTAAAGTCAGCCCCCTGTTCCTCAGTGTGTCCTGGGCTCGTGTGCAAGTCAGCTCCTGTTCCTCAGTGTCCCGTGCAGGCTAGGTGTGTAAAGCCCGTTCCTCAGTGTGTCCTGGGCTCTCGTGTGTGTAGCCCATTCCTCAGTGTGTCCTGGGCTCTCGCCCATTCCTAATTGTCCTGGCCAAAGTAAAGTCCCCCTGTTCCTCAGTGTCCTGGGCTCTGGTGTGTAAAGTCAGCTCCTGTTCCTCAGTGTGTCCTGGGCTCTTGTGTGTAAAAGTCAGCCCCTGTTCTCAGTGTGTCCTGGGCTCTCTGTGTAAGCTCTGTTCCTCAAGTTCTTCCTGGGCTCTTGTATTGTAAGTCAGCCCCTGTTCCTCAGTGTGTCCTGGGCTCAGCAAATCCCAGCTCCTGTTCCCTCAGTGTGTCCTGGGCTCCATTGTGTAGCCGTTCCTCAGTTGTCCTGGGCTTTAATAAAAGCTCTTGTAATCAAGTAGATTTTTTCTGTCACAGGGTCTGATCAGCTTCTGCAATGGCTGTGTTTGAAGACCGGTTCAGCCCAACATGGAGGTAAAACAGACACTGCTAGAAACATAATGTTATAAATGTGTTGGTGTGTGATTCTGGACCCTCTCTCTGTCCTGTCTTTGTAGTTCTCTGTGTGTGTGTATGACTCTGGACTGTGTTCTATAGCTATTTGTAGTTCTGTGTAAGTTGTAGGCCCCCTCTTGTGCTCTGTACCTGTAGTTCTGTGTGTGCTAAAACTATTTCATGACTGTGAACATGTGTGTGTTCTAGACTCGTGACTGTGTAGTCATATGTATGTTCTAGACTATCCAGTGACTAGTTGAGTTTGTGTTCTAGAACTCTTGTGGCTGTGCAGATGTGTGTGTGTGTGTTCTATGGTCTCTTGTGTTGTATAGTTCTGTGTGTTTTCTAGACTATTTAATGACCATGGTCTTGTGTATGTTCTAGGCACTTCTGTGACTATAGTTCCATGACTGTTAGACACTCTTGTGACTGTGAACCTGCTAAGCTCCCTACTGTAGTTCTGTATGTGTTCTAGACTATGTTCTGTGTGTGTTCTAGACTCTGTTCTGTGGGTTTTTCTTGCTGACTCTGCTTTTGTTCTCTCTGTGTCTCAGTTGGAGGAGGCCAGCGGCTGGTTCAAGACGCCATCACGGGCCTCTTCTTCTGTGGGACCTGGGCTCCGGCAGCAACGATGGACCTGTGTGTGATCAGCAAAGGGCAGTGTGGACGTATCCTGAGACCCTTGACCAGCCAAGACAGAGGGGTGAAGTGAGTACAGGGAGACAGAGTGAGAGGGTACACATAGAGATTACACTGAGAGAGATCGGTAGGCAGAGGCAGAGACGGAGAGATAGGAGAGAGGCAGAGACAGAAAGTGAGATGCACACACACAGACACTCACTCTCTCTCACACACACACACAGTTATCAAGTGAAGCTAGTTCCAATAATATGATGAATTCTAACATTGTCTCTCTCCCCTCTCTCTTAGGCTTGGACAGTACCGTTATAAAAGGGCACTACGGCCGTCCTGACCAAAACGGTCCTCCCCATCGCATGGAACTTGTAGAGGGAGACTGTCCAGCGAATGGACACGGAGTAGCATCACTACAGGGACCCTCACCCGAGGTGTGTGTCTCAAGGGGCTCCCCACACACACACACACACACTCCCCAGAGGTATGGATCCTGTGAACAGTGATGTCCTTCCATTGAGCCAGCACATTTGCCAACTTCTGAAACAACTGAAGTTTCAAAAGCAGGTTTTGCCAGTATGATTTTTAAACAATTCAATTAAATGTTAAACAGAATACAGATGTTTGTGTCCTAAACCACATTAAATAGACACATCATTTCTGGGATCATTAATACTAAAAAAGCATGGCTGAAGGCATAGTAAAAAGCATAGAGAGAAGCATAGTAAAAAGCATGGCACAGCATAGGTAGCATTGTAAAGACCAGAGGTATGGTAAAGCATATGAAAAGACATGCTAAACTGTGGTAGATAACATTGTATAACCATGGGAAAAGCATGGGGGGAAAACTGCTCAATGATACCAGAGCATTCAGAGGGGTGCTTATTTTAGACTACTGTGTCTTTATCATTTTTGTAGTTTTTTTTTTCTTGCAATTCAATTAAAAATCATATAACTTGATGATATTGTTGTGGGTTTTTGTTTGTACTCAAGTACCACGGATAAATGCTGTCGGCTGTCATATCACCATCTGGGATACATATTGTCTACTGTGCAACTAACAACCAAACGGCAAGATGGGCTGAATGGCCTCCTGTGCGGTTTGTAAACTTTCTCTTATAGAGAGGATACATGAGGGGTGCTGGGTAGTTGCTCACAGTATCACCATCATATAGAGAGGATGAGCGGAGGGTGTTGTGCAAAGCCCACACTATCACCATCATATATAGAGAGGTGCTGGAGAGGGTGCTGTGCGGTTACTCACACTATCACCATCATATATAGGGATTACGGAGGGGTTGTGCGTTACTCACACTATCACCATCATATATAGAGGATCCATGGAGAGGGGTGCTGTGCAGTTACTCCACAGTATCACCATCATATATAGAGAGGATACATGGAGAGGGTGCTGTGCAGTTACTCCACTAGCATCATATATATAGAGAGGATAGACAGGAGAGGGTGCTGTGCAGTTACTCCACACTATCACTATCATATATAGAGAGGATACGCGGAGAGGGGTGCTGTGCATTTAACTCACACTATCACCATCATATACAGAGGGATACCTGGAGAGGGTGCTGTGCAGTTACTCCACACTATCACCATCATATAGAGAGGATACATGGAGAGGGTGCTGTGCAGTTACTCCACACTATCACCATCATATATAGAGAGGATACATGGAGAGGGTGCTGAGTAGTTACTCCACAGTATCACTATCATATATAGAGAGGATAGACGGAGAGGGTGCTGTGCAGTTACTCCACAGTATCACCATCATATATAGAGAGGATACACGGAGAGGGTGCTGTGCAGTTACTCCACACTATCACTGAATAAGCCGCAAGCCCCCGAAGTCGGCTAAATTCAATAAAGTACAAGTAAACTATTTTGTTTACATTTCACAAAAATAGAGCAACTTCTGCGGGTACTTGTAGGATTTCCACTATGATTTGAATAGCTCAGTCAGTGTGTTTAATGAATCGCAAAGTGCTTTTATTATTAGTGTGGCTGCCATCTTACACTCACCCAACATCCAGGAGCTTGAAGCCAGTAATCCCCAAAGGTAATTACCAATACTGACCACTGTGTGGCATACTCGCACTATTAAAGATAATTACCAATACTGACCACTGTGTGGCATATTCACACTATTAAAGATAATTACCAATACTGACCACGGTGTGGCATACTTGGGCTAATAAAGATAATTACCAATACACAGTCACAGTGTGGCATATTCACACTAGGGTGAATGTCAATTACCAATACTGACCACTGTGTGGCATATTAAAGAGATAATTACCAATGAGACCACTTGTGGCATATTCACACTATTGATAATTACCAATGCGGCCACCATCACCTATTCTGGAAACTTTTCGTCAGGATAAATCGGCCTCTCTAAATCTTTTCCTCCTCCCTCCCCCCCTCCTCTGATCTCTCTATCTCTTCCTCTGGGAATCTGCCACACTCTCTTCCTCTTCCTCACTAGACTTGGGAGAGGGTCTCTCTTGCAGTCTCCACTCTGCACACCATCACCATCATAGACCCTTCCTCACCAAGGATGGCTCTGGTCCAGGCCCTGGGCACTCTCCGGCCCTAGACTACTGCAACTCCCCTCCTGGCTGGCCTCCCTCGTCCAATCACCATCGCTCCAGCTCATCAGAACTCTGAGCCTGGTTCTCTCTGCCTGCTTCGCCCCTTCTCCTTTTCTCCGCTCACTCCAGTAGTCACCGCTCGCATCCAGTTCAAGACTCTTGTGCTAGCCTACAGATGCCTTGTGTAGACTGCACCCAGCTACTTCCAGACCCTCATCTCCCTACACCCCCCTCGGCCTCTATCCGCCTGCACTTCAGACTGGAGAGGCTCCCCCCTGCCTCCCGAGCCGCTCCTTCTCACCCTTGCTCAGTGGTCACCACCTTATACAGATGAGGACTGCCCGGTCTGACCACATTCAGGCCTCCTTAAGACTCACCTCTTAGAAACACCTGTAGAGACTCATCTGTTTATCCTGGGAGGATACCCTTCGTTTTAAATATACTTTATTTAGTTATCTGCCCCCTATTTTTCTACATTTAATCCTATAGAATAGGAATACTGTCTGCTGAAGTGTTTAACCTGTAGTATTTTGTACTTAATCGCATCCTATGCAACTATCACTAATTTAATCAGAGATGGACTTTCACTATTATCTGCTGTATTATTGAATTGTGGTTGTGTCACTTGAAAAAATTATTGTATTTCTTATCTTATGTATGACTTGTAATTGTAACACTTGGATGTATTTGGGGTGTGCCCTGGATGGGGTGTCTGCTAAAATAAATAATAATAATAATAATATAAGATAATTACCAATACTGACCACTGTGTGGCATATTCACACTATTAAAGATAATTACCAATACTGACCACTCATACTGTACTATTAAAGATAATTACCACGACCACTATTGGCATACTGCACTAATAAATGATTACCAATACTGACCATCATATATAGGTTTATTAAGGAGATTGCCAATGGAGAGGTGTGGCATATTCACTATTAAAGATAATTACCAATACTGACCACTGTGGCATATTCATACTAATAGAGATAATTACCAGTGCTGACCACTGGGCATGCTCGCGCACTATTAAAGGTAATACCAATAGTTTATCTGCTTTTCAGTGTGTCTGCATTTCCATCCACTATACAAGAGATTCAGTTAATAGACCAGAGAAATAAATCTGCTCTTCTCCAAATGAATAATTACCAATATTGACCCTGCGGCCTTGGTTATCAGCCTTAGGTTCAAAAGGGATGCAATGCAGCTTTTGTGTAATCATTACCGTGTAACAAATTTTTTTTTTTTGGTTCCAATGTAGCAGTGTATTTCCTAATTGTTTATGCCTCAAGTGAAAATGACATTCCCCACTAAACTTTGCTTTTGTATAGGCATAAATCTTTTATTTAAAGGGAGAACATTTAGATAGATTCAGTGCTGGTAAACTGAACTTTTAGAACTTTCCAGTAATATAAATACTGATAACTACAAGGGCATAGCCTAGAGAGGTTCAGCTACCGAGTGGATACATATCTGTGAGCACTAGCATCAAAAAATACATCATCAAATACATATTTTGAGAGGTAATTTATTAAGTGAACCAATACTCACTGGTGCATCTGCAGTTATGTGTAACAATACAAGGCCATTTCATATATGGGAGAGAACAAACCCTGGGCACCTCATTTCACCCACTGTGTTACTCCACAAAACTCTAAAGATAATTACCAATATATTTTTATGGATATTTGTTAACTTTTTAAGGGTAAAAATTTTTTAATTTTAAAATGTTTTCAATTTCCAATGTTATTGAAAAATCCATCATATATGAAAATGTTGCGAATCTCTTACGTTCAGTTAAATAAATGTATTTTGTCTGGCCACAGGGAAAAAAACCGCCATTAAGTTCACTATCAAATTTGGCGGGGAACCATGACCCAGCTGCTACTTCTACTGGACCCTTCCAGTTCGGGGATACAGCCGCAGGGAGGGATTGTTGGGAGCCACTTGGACCCAGGAACACCACCACTGCATCAAATTTTTTTTTTTTGGTTCTCTGAATAGTACGGCAACTGTTGTTCCTCAAGAGCTGTAGGCCTCAAAAGTAGGGTGACAGATGGCTATTATTCCACACAAACTCGCTTTGGTGATAGGACAGGATACAGTGGTTACCTATTTCCTGGAACAATCTGGGATAGATTCATGTGCTGGTTGAGACTCTGTAGAACTTTCTAGAACTGGGATGTCAGTATATCTAAATAGTCTTGATAAATTAAACAGGGAACATGGGAGGCGTACCAAGTTCAGCGGCGCTTCCTGGGCTACTGGACTTTGGGCATACACCAGGACACTTTTCTGAGATGGGAGACTACATTTGGGGCTGCAAGTGATTTACGGTAGGCGAAATTTTGCTATGTCTAAATCTTTTTGTAGTCATTTTTTGTATTACTTTAGTATAAAGACAATTGGTGGATTCATATGTTGTTTTTTTCTACTTTATGTGAGCGAAAAGACACAAATCGTTTTCTCATTAGATAGGTAAGAATTTCAAATATCACTGTCCTGGTCATGCCTGTGGGGCAGCCCATTTTCTATACTTTTGAGGCGGCCAGCATTAGGAAAAAAACTCTAGAACAAAAGATGGACAATTCTTGCAATTGGTCAGAATTTTATGGTTAGTTTATAAAATTGGTCAATAAAATTTCACAATTGCATTTAAAACCATTTTAAAATGTTTTACAATTTCAATGTTAATTCTCTGTGGAAAAAATATAAAAATCATGTGATATGAAAAGTTTGCTGTTATGAATTTTACACATTAGTCATGGTGAAATAAATCAGTATTTTTCTGGGATTTACATAGAGGGGAAAATAAGAGCATATGAAGTTCTATCCCAATAATTTTTCTTTAAGGGAACCCATGACCACTTGATCAAGCAAATGTCTTATTGGTGCTGCATGGTGGACACCTTCCAGTTATGTCTGGGTAGGGACGAGTTCTCTTGGACACCCAATCTCATCCATCTGGAGACCCTATGGGTGCTGCACTGATACCACCACTGAACACATCAAGATCCGGGCCTTATGAAGGACAATTTATCACCTACATCTAAGATAAGGTTCACCACTGCAACATCTAGGTACCAGGAATGCAAGACTTCAGATTCCTAAGCTGTCTGAGGCAAAATCTAAAGCCCGGTGACCTTCGAGGGTGATTCCACAGAAAAAGAAGATCCTGGGTGCAATAATTTAAGGCTCACTAGTAAGGAGAAAGCGTGGTATTTGGAACAGCTTTGTCAGATGGAATGGGGCAAGGGGTCATGAGCGCAAGGACCACTATGTGGAACAGGTTGAGACTCTGGTGGAAGAACACGGCATGGTGTGGGCTGTAGGATGTCCCTCAAAACTTTGTCCATAGCCTTGATGCTCATCTTGATGTTGTCAAGGAGAACATGGGGCACATTCGGGATCCAGCAATGGCGGCGCTTCCACCAGGATATACTGGACTTTGAGCGTCATACCAAGGACACTATCCTCAGAACATGATGGGGACATTTGGGGGCTGATTAGTGACATTTATTGTGATGCTTATCATCGAAAAACTATGTCACTTCTAAATCTTTTGTAGTCATTTTGTATTACTTTAGTATAAATAGTTTAATTTGGCATTCATAGGCTTTGTTTTTCTGACTTTATGTGAGCGAAAGACCAATGGTCATACCCGTTACTGATTTCTCATTAGAAATAGGTGACCTTTGAAAATATCACTGTCCTGGTCACAAAAGCAAAGTTTGTGGGAATAATAGACATTTGACCTATACTTTTGTTCTTTAGCAAGTTCATAACACTTATTGTTTCTTTTTTTGTACCAAGTGTTATTAAACCAATTGGTCAGTCTGATATGGCTGTGGATTTATAATAATGGTCAATAACATTATCACAATCACGCATTTATTGGTTTTGATGCGTTGTGATCGGTACCTTTCGATATCGATGACTAATTCTCTGTGGAAGAAAACAAAGGTTGTTCATAAAATGTGTGACCTCTGAGTAAGTTTGCTGTTATGAAATGTTTCATTTAGTCTCCTGATTAAAGTGTGTTACAATGCATTCTTGGGAACAGCTTGACATAGAAATATAATATAACCTTCATATAGAAATATAATATACCTTTCAAAAGCATAGCAGATATTTTTCTTCAACCTCTTAAGAAATTGCAACAAACTTGATCAAAAGAATGTCTTATTGGTGCTCGCTGTAGACACATTTGAAGTTATGTCTAGACTTACGAGGCTCAAGCTGGGATAATGCTATTGGACATTTGGAAGCTGATGAATCTCAGTCGTTGTGGTATTTTTGTCTGAATGTTTCCCAGGAGCACTATGTATAAACGACTTTGGCACTGATACCAACAACGTGGAACAACACTTGACCGCCCAAGATCCAGTAGACCATTCTTTGACAATGGGCAGCAGGACAGATTTATACACCTACATCATGCGTGACAGGTGAACCACCAACCTCTACAACATCTGGTACCAGGAATGCATAGAATTTCAGATGAGACTGTCAGAAACCTCCTACAGGAGGCAGGTATCTAAGCAAGAAGACCAGTTAGATTGGTGATTCTAACACTGCAATATCGAAGGACTACGACTTCAGTGGTGTCATAAATCACAGTATGGCTCATACAAAGATGGAGAAACGTGGTGTTTAAATTTCTGCTAACCGAGACGATTGCAGATGGAAGAGGTATACAGGCGATATCATGAGCGTTCTGCGGGCAGCTGTGTTGTCAACAGGTTGACAGATTTGGTGGTGGGGCGTCATGGTGTGGGCTGCAATCTCAGACAGTGGCAGAAGCAACTTTGTTCATGTTCAAGGCAACTTGACAGCTCAGCGCTGTTGTCATGAGATCACTCAGTATCGGCCTCATGTGATCCCATTCATGATCCATCGCGGCGTCATTTTCCAGCATGACAATGCATGACCGCACACAGCCGAGCCACCACAGCTTTCCTCACTCAGAACAATTTTCAAGACTTGCTTCCCTGGCCATCTAGATCACCAGATCTGAACCCATTGAGCATTTGTGTGATGAGCTTGATTTTTTTTTCTGGGACGACGTCACCCCGATCCAAAGACCTTTACAATTTTTTTTCCAGGCACTTGAGCAAGAGTGAGTTGCCATTCGGCATGTTATCCAGGCTCTGATTTGATCCATGGGCAGGAGATGTCAGGCCGTCATCGATGCCAATGGTGGGCATACCGTTACTGATTTCTGCTGACCTTGAACTTTGTTTGACCTTTGAAAGTGACTCCGTTGAATGTCTTAATGATTTCTGTACTCAGTTAAGGTTCTTTGGAACTGTCTATTTTACTATGCAAACTGCCATACTAATGCTTTAAAAAGTACATTCAAAACACCTATCGTTTCTTTTTTGAAGAGTACATGTAAGTATTTTCTTAATGTACACAATGAATTAAACAGGGTGAGTTACTTAACACAAAACTCCTCTGGATCGTCACTGAATAATAATGGAGTCAGACACAGAGCAGTGGGTGCTGATAGCAGCACAGGGTGCAGATTTAATAAAACTCCTTCACAACGGCGGACACTAGGGTACTAGCAACGGTAGCCCTAGTGTCACATTTAATAAAGAAAACAAAACAAAGCTAAAAATAATAATAAAAGTTTGCCACACTGCGGCGTAATATTAAAAGGAGCTTCCGCTCCAGGAACCTACTATGCTACTCAACCTCACTGTACACTGTTTGGGATTAACCTCCTAAACTAATTTACTTCTGGGACTTGGGTCCCAGCATTAGTGATGGGACTGAAGCCTCAGCTGATTCAACCACATGAAGCAATTGAAGCAAACAGTGTTAGGAAGCAAAGCTTCAGGTGGTTCATTGAACCACTAGGTCATGTGACCCATGAACAGTGTTTAGCAGGAGCTGAGAAGAAGAAAACCGTTTGCACAGCAGTGTACGTGCTCTTTTTTGCCAACAGTGCTCAAGTGTGGTGTTTCCGTCAAGCTGAAAGGAACTTTTTAAAAAAAAAATCAAGATGCTGCTTTTTGTTTTATATTTATGTTTTTTCAAATTAACAACAAACCAAAAATCATTTAAGTATGTACAAACAGAGCTCTTTATGAACATTACTGGTAAAAAAAAAAAAAAAAATCCTCCCGTACTAGTGTATGGTGGATACAGAACACACGAATTCTTTAAGAATGGAAGCAGCAGGGATTCAAACCCACTTTTTTTCCATCTCTCTACTTTATAGCTAGAGTTATACTACATGAACCACCGAAGAGTCTGCTTGCAGTGTGAATCAACAAACATCCGACACCATCTTACAGCAGTGTGCTGAACTGCTGCTAAGCCTCGTCACATTACACTGTCTTATAAACAACAAGAGCCTGATTTTGATTGGAAAACACCTTTATATTTCTGTATGATTAACACAAAAGGACGTTTTGGTTAATCGTCTTTACTCTCAATGCATGCGTTGTGGTTGAGCTCATGTAAAATAAATAAATAAATCCTCATTACAAAAAGCAACGCTTTTAGAAAAGCACCTGAGATGTTCCTTTACACTGAAACGACTGTTTAAATTAAATATCATGCCCAATAACCGTCAGACAATTAGAAATGAAATGGCTTGATATTGTATGTGTAAAGCGTACAAAACTCCCTGTCACATTGCCTTCCCTCTCAGCATAACTACACAAAACAATTGTCCACGGTTTGCTGAATAATCTTAACACAACTCCCTCTAGATCAGGTGACCTGTCTTTATTAACTCAAAACTGCACTGCGTTGTGCAGATCTACCAAAAGATGGCACTAAAGCAGCATGTAATAACACAAAACTGCTTCATGTGTTTCAGTGTAATATTCACAAAACTCTCTCTGTTAACTCCAAAGTGATTCAATAAAAGGGTTCAGTGGTGTGCACAGTGGGAGGTCTTTAAAATACGCAAAAAACACTCATTAACACAAAACTCCCAGAGTAATATTAACTCTACAAAAATAGGGAGGTAATATTACAAAACATATAAAAAAACACTCATGTATCTGTATATATTAACACAAAACTCCCCAACTCAGCACGACACACCAACATGACCGTAATATTAAACAAAACTCCTCTACAGCAGTGTGAATGCACAGTGTAATATTAACACAAAACTTTGTTTACAGTTAGTGATCTGCCTGTCTACAGCAGTGTGACTGCACAGTGTAATATTAACACAAAACTCTCTGGCAGTTTGACTGCACAGTGTAATATTAACACAAAACTCCCTCTACAGCAGTGTGACTGCACAGTGTAAATACACAAAACTCCGGGACAGTGTGACTGCACAGTGTAAATTAACACAAAACTCTCCTACGACAGTGTGACTGCACAGTGTAATATTAACACAAAACTCCCTCTACAGCAGTGTGACTGCACAGTGTAATAGTTACAGCAGTGTGACTGCACAGTGTAATATTAACACAAAACTTTTTTGACTACACAGTTTTTAAAATAAAATCTACAGCAGTGTTTTTAGGATATCCATATTAACACAAACTCCCCTCTACAGCAGTGTGACTGCACAGTGTAATATTAACACAAAACTCCCTCTACAGCAGTGTGACTGCACAGTGTAATATTAACACAAAACTCCTCTCTACAGCAGTGTGACTGCACAGTGTAATATTAACACAAAACTCCCTACAGCACTGCACAGTGACTGCACAGTGTAATATTAACACAAAACTCCCTCTACAGCAGTGTGACTGCAGTGCAAAAGTGTACTGCACAGTGTAATTAACACAAAACTCTCTACAGCAGTGTGACTGCACAGTGTAATAACACAAAACTCCCTCTACAACAGTGTGACTGCAAGTGTAATATTAACCCTCCCTCTACAGCAGTGTGACTGCCAAAACAGTGTAATAACACAAAAACTCCTCTACACAGTGTGAAAGTGTAATATTAACACAAACTTCTACAGCAGTGTGACTGCAATATGTAATATTAACACAAAACCTCTCTACAGCAGTGTGGACTGCACAGTGTAATATTAACACAAAACTCCCCTACAGCAGTGTGACTGCAATATAATATTAACACAAAACCCCTCATAGTGTGACTGCACAGTGTAATAGACACACAAACCTCTCACATGGCAGTGTGACTGCACAGTGTAACATTAACACAAAACTCCCCACAGCAGGTGACTGCACAGTGTAATATTAACACAAACCCCCACAGCAGTGTGACTGCACAGTGTAATATTTACACAAACTCCCCCACAGCAGTGTGACTGCACAGTGTAATAACACAAAACTCCTCTACAGCAGGTGACTGCACAGTGTAATATTAACACAAAACTCCCCCACAGCAGTGTGACTGCACAGTGTAATATTAACAAAAAACACCCCACAGCAGTGTGACTGCACAGTAATATTAACAAAAAACTACAGCAGTGTGACTCCCTCCCCTACAGCAGTGTGACTGCACAGTGTAACACAAACTAATCGCACAGTTAACACAAAAACTCCTCTACAGCAGTGTGACTGCACAGTGTAATATTAACACAAAACTCCCTCTACTGCAGTGTGACTGCACAGTGTAATATTAACACAAAACTCCCTCTACAGCAGTGTGACTGCACAGTGTAATATTAACACAAAACTCCCTCTACAGCAGTGTGACTGCACAGTGTAAATAACACAAAACTCCCAGCAGTGTGACTGCGGTGTAATATTAACACAAAACTACAGCAGTGTGACTGCACAGTGTAATATTAACACAAAACACCCTCTACAGCAGTGTGACTGCACAGTGTAATATTAACACAAAACTCCTCTACAGCAGTGTGACTGCACAGTGTAATAACACAAAACTCCCTTACAGCAGTGTGACTGCACAGTGTAATTTAAGCAGTGACTGCACAGTACATAACACAAGCAGTACACATGTATAGAGGTGCAAAGTTTTTCAGTATTTGCAGTTTGGTTTTTTAAGGTGAATTGGTTATATTTTGTCAGTTAATTTGAATTATGAAAATGTATCGTGTACCGGATATTCACACACTTTTAGAACCAGTTATTCATTGGCGCTCAAATTGTCTCCGTGTTTTTATATTTACGTGTATGAAAAAACAGAAAAGATCTAATAGGTGTTCCAGAAGACGTTGCGCAATGAGAACCGCACTTGTTTGTTGAGACTTAAAGTAGGTAGGTACATTATAAACTGTACGCTTAATCGTATTTATTTTGATATCCACCCCTGATATCTTACTCATATATTTCAGGTGATTTTCAATCGTCGTTTTTATATTTTCGTTTTGGCAACCATTCATTTTTGGTCTAACTAACTTGACATTCGCATTTAAAAACAAGCCCACACCCCCCTCTGCAGCCTCGTCAAGGTTCCAGGGCGCCTGATTGGCTGCCTATTTAAACTTCTTTCCGTCAGCTTTTTTGTTTCAAATTCCGCCTTTTCCTTTTCTGATTGACGGTGCGCTCCAGAATTAGTCCCATTGTTATCTTTTGCAAACCTACCAAGCCTTACACAAAACACAGCAGCGGTTCTGCCTGTAATTGGAGTACTTGACTGCTAATCTTTCAGATTCTCGTTGCTCATTCGTTGTTGGGGCGGGGCTGGGGTGACGGTTGGAGGCACGCATTGTTTGAATTTGGCAGAACGGTGGTGCTGGAGTTTGTTTTTATTTAAAAAAGTAAGTGAATATTTGTTGTCATTAATATACTGAATAGTAAACATTCCCGGGCCGGTAAACCTAAACAAGGTAAGGCTTTGATTTTTAACTGCTAATAATTTCAAAAACGTTTTAAAACTAACAAGCGTGTAGGAATGCATGCAGCATCATCCGACACTAGCGAATAAATCAGCGTTTCTCACCTGAACTATTTACACAAATGAAGTTCAACAAATAAATAAATAACCCAGAAAATAACACCTGTATGTTATGAACAAAAGAAAAATCACAAAAGTAACAGTCACGCGAAATATTATTTGTTTAGCATGAAATTAGAGGTATCTGATGAACGTAGGCTATAAATTTAAATTCAAGCAATGTTTATGGATTATTTATTTTATTAATTACAAAAAGTTGGTTTCATGAGGTGGCATTGCTATTTATAAAACAGGATGTTTATTGCGTGTGTGTCATGCTGTTGTTTGGTAAAAAATAAAATAAAAAAAAGTTTGTCAAAAATAACAAACAGCATTTTGTGTGTTACGTCTTGCCCGAGTTTGAAATTGGATCATATCATTTAGAATGACATACGTGCAAACAGATAACCAAAACGGTCTGTCTGCAGCTTTTATGAAACTTAACTGTGGAAAATGCAGTGCACTAACACAGACACACTAGAAGGAATTGTTTTGGTGTCAGAAGGTGTAAGCGGGACATGTAAGAAGCAAGTGCTGCTGTTTACATGCTCATCAGATGATTGTCACATCGTTGAACAGTCTCCACAGAACGTGCACACACACTCCATTCCTGTCTTCATAGATGTATTGCCACAATTACCTTCATTTAACACGGCGCAAACAACCTGATTTAAATCCTGACTAGATGGAATGAAAAGCTGAGTCGTACCGCGGTGGAAATAAGCCTGCCATTGCATAGTTTAAGACACCCGAGCTTGTTACCTATTCACAATGGCTAATTAGAAAATGGATCAGAGATTTCTTTTAACATGATTAAATGATACGAGGGCTTTTAACTTCGATAGACATTGAATGCTCTTTCAAACTGTGTTTTTTAATCATAACCAAATCAATCCAGCGAAAATACGTAATATAGTATTCGTGTATTTTACCGTCTTTCTGCTTGGTGAAAGAACATTTGTGTTCTTTACAGGCCCTCAGCATGTTTCCACAATGTAGACTTCTGCTTCCCATTCATCTGTTTAAATTTAGGTCGAGCAAATCAAGTGAAAAAAAACGAGAGTAGTTTTTTAACCGCGGCAACATAGTCACTACTATAGTAACTATCTCCGGTTTGGAATCAGTTGAAGAAATCCAACAACTGATGCAGTCTGATTTACTTTCAGCAGCTTTATTTCAGTATATATTATTATTGTGTAACAACAGGTTAATGGTGTTTTCTACCTAACAAAGCCAGGAAGAGGTTTTGAATAAACTGAACACACTGCAGAACAAGTTACTGAACAAACAGGACCATCAGATTAGTATATAGACAACTAGATATCTTTAATACTAAAACCTTTATTAATCTATTAATGTTGTATTACAGTGGTAACTTATATACCAAACTACCAGAAATACAGGAACATGCACTCAAATCCAAATAAAAAGCTGTAGTTTTATTCTTTACATGTTTTATAAACAGTTCACAAAACCATGTTTGTTTTTCTGTACAAGGTACCTGAACTGTAGAACAGCTCTGTAAGTAGAAGCCTTTTATTATTTATAATTGAAATATGTTGGGATGAAGCCTGAGTGAAGGCTACCAGATCACACAGATGCGGTTTGCTCAGAAATCATTACTCATAATAACGCTACAAACGAGGGGAGCCCATTGCCCATCTCGCTTTGTTGTTATTATTATTGATCCTAGAATCATCAAGCAGCTTTTTGAAGGATCCCAGGTGTCGGCTTCAACAACATTACTGGGGAGTTGGTTCCAGACCCCACAATTTTCTGTAAAAAGTGCCTCCTATTTTCTGTTCTGAATGCCCCTTTATCTAATCTCCATTTAGACCTTGGTCCTTGTTTCTTTTTCATGTCAAAAAGTCCCTGGGCTTACATTGTCAATAATTTTAGGATTTTAATACTTGAATTAGATCACCGTAGTCTTCTTTATTCAATTCTTTTTAGCCTGTCTGCACACAACATGCCTTTAAACCCAGGATAATTGGTTGCTCCTTTGCACTTTTCAGAGCAGCAATATCCTTTATAACGTAGAGGTGACCAGAACTGAACACAATATTCTAGGTGAGGTCTTACTAATGCATTGTAAAGTTTTAACATTACTTCCTTTGGATTTAAATTCAGCACTTCACAATATATCCGAGCATCTTTGTTGGCCTTTTATAGCTTCCCATTACTGTTCAGATGAAAGACATTTCTTGAGTCAACATAAACTCCTAGGTCTTTTCATAGTTCCCCTCTTCATTTCAGCATTCCTATATGATATTGATAATGTAATATTTTATTGCTCAGTAGCTTACACTTTTCTTTTTATTAAATGTCATTTGCCATGTGTCTGCCCAGTTTTGAATGCTGACTAGATCATTTTGAATGACCTGCTGTAACAGTGTTTGCCACCTCCCCACTTTTGTGTCGCCTGCAAATTTAACAAGTTTGCTTACTACCAGAATTCAAATCATTAATGTAGATTAGGAATAGCAGAGGACCTAATGTTGACTCCTGGTACACCACTGGTTACCTTGCTCTATTTTGAGGTTTCTCCTCTTAATCAATACTTTCTTGTTTTCTACATGTTAACCACTCCCAATCCATGTGCATGCATTTCTTGAACTTACCGCGCTCAATTTGAGAATTAATCTTTATGCTGGACTTTGTCAAAAGCTTAGAAATCTAAATAAACCATGTCGTATGCTTTAAGTTATCCATTGTCTCATGTTGCATCCTCAAAATCAAGCAGGTTAGACACGATCTCCTTTCCTAAAATCACTGGATGACTGTCTCCTAGGATACTGTTACATAGGTAATGTTCCATTTTGACTTTATTATAGTTTCCATAAGTTTACTCCTGGAATAATGAGGAAACATTTGTATTATTAGCAACAAAACTCGTATGTATAATTTATTTATTTTCTAATCTAACAGAACCCTCGTGAAGATGGCTTACCTTTTACCTTCAGCTCTGGGACATTCAGCGACACCAGCTAGGCTTTCACCAGGAGATAAACCCTTTTGCTTATTATGTTTAATCAAACTTGGTAAATAAACTGTTCAAAATAAATTATACAATTTAGACACGACACTAACCATCAAAAACGGCAATATCACTTCATCCATCTACAGAAAACATACTGATAAACATACCTGCACATCTAGTTTCCATCCACATCACACCAAGAAATCTGTCATTACAGTCATTAATATTCATTACCACAGGAGCTGCTCTGAAACTACTGACAGAAACTAACATCTTTGCAGCCTTCTTGATGCTTTCATCCAGTGATATTCCGAAACAGACTGACAGAGAAATGGAGGCATTCAGCCAGGATACCAAGAGAGAAATGGTTGGAATACAAAAAGAAACCCTGTGTCTAATAGAGCACCCTTAATCAAAAGTCAAGGCAACTAGAGGGGAGGCATGCCTTGATGTAGTCTTTTTCAAACAACGAAGACAGAATAACTAAAACAGGTCAGAGAGCCATTGGCAAACTCAGACCACAACATGGTCTCATTTGAAGTGTTTTTAAAACCCCAAAAGTAATGACTAAAGCTAAGGTTTACAATTTTAGAAAAAAGTAAACTGAGGGTATGAAACAGAGACCAACATAAGTAGATTGATTAAAGCAGATTGAGTAACATCCACAGAAAAAGGTACTATAGTACTAGAGGTTGCAAACATCCCAAAAGTAGACAAATCTAAAACAAAATGGTTTAATAGATCAATTAAAAAATATATTTGTAAAAGAGCTAATGTGATTATTATTATTATTATTATTATTATTATTATTATTATTATTATTTGTCAACATTATTAAAATAAAGCATCATTTTACAGAAATACGAAAATGTGTGGCGCTCCCTGTCACTTTGACTAAAATTAAGGTGAAATAAAGAGAGATAGACATACCATCAATTTCCAATTGTTCTGCTATTTCTTGACATGTGCATCGTTTTTTATTGTCTTTATAACCACAGACACTGGCATCATAAAGAACATTATATTTTTCAACTTTAATAATTAAATTCTCATTGATGTAGATTTTTTTTTTATTTCTGTGGTAATCTCTGCATGAGCGAGACACTGACAGTCTGACAGCTGCTACCTTGACCTTATTTCGATTTGTCAATTGCTGCCGAACAGCACGTGGCACAATACAAATAAAACAAATGTATTTGTCTATTTTTCGGCTTCATTCACGCCACCGGCTACAGGTTGTGCATTACTCCATTTAAATCCCAGAAAAAAGGATGGCTGTTTTTAAAAATGTAGTACTAGAGGCAAAACAATTACATCCCAAAAGTAGACAAATCTAAATCCTAAAACAAAATGGCCAAAATGGTTTAATAGATCAATTCAAAAAATATTCAGCAAAAAAAGGCACTTTACAGAGTGTTTAAAGGGACCAGAAACAAGTACACAGAAAGAGTACTTGGAACTGCAAACACAAGTCAAAAAGGAAGTTAGAAAGGCCAAGAGAGAGATAGAAATCAATATTGTTTTTTCAATATTATAACAGCACGAGAACATTCAAAGAGGAGGGTTAAATGTCTACAAAGACACAAATGGCAAAAATCATAGATGAAGAAAAAAAAAGCAAATATATTAAATGATTACTTTTACAGGTTTTACAAGGAGGACACGGACAACATGCCCCACATGTAGGCCTGTTCTATCCAGATTTAATTAACTTTTAGCATAAGAGGCAAAAGTGTTAAAGGACTAGGAGCTCTTAAAATAAACAAATCCTGGGCGGGATGAGATCCCTCCCAATAGTACTCAAAGAAATGAAAGAAGTTATTTACAAACGCTAACCAAGATCATGCAAACAGTCTCTTGACACAGATGTTGTACCGACAGACTGGAAAATTGCAATAATACCAATCAAAAAAGTGAGACAAAACCGACAAAAGGTAACTACAGACCAATAAGCCTGACTTCTATTATGTAAACATATGAAACTATAATAAGATCCAAAATGGAAAATTACCTGTATGGTAACAATATCCTGGGAGACAGTCAGCATGGTTTTAGGAAAGGGAGATTGTGTCTAACTAACTACTTGACTTTTTGAGGATGCAACATTGACAATGGATAATTGCAAAGCATATGACATGGTCATTTAGATTTCCAGAAAGCTTTTGACAAAGTCCCGCATAAAAGATTAATTCTCAAACTGAATCCAGTAGGGATTCAAAGGAAATGCATGCACATGGATTAGGAGTGGTTAACAGGTAGAAACAGAAAATACTGATTAGAGGAGAAACCTCAAAATGCGAGGGTAACCAGTGGTGTACCACAGGGATCAGTATTAGGTCCTCTGCTATTCCTAATCTACATTAATGATTTAGATTTGGTATAGTAACAAACTTGTTATTTGTAGACAACACAAAATAGGAGGAGTAGCAAACACTGTTGCAGCAGCAAAGGTCGTTCAAAATGATCTAGACAGCATTCAGAACTGGGCAGACACATGGCAAATTACATTTTAATAGAGAAAAGTGTAAAGTATTGCATGCAACCAATATACAAATGTGCATTCTAATTAAATTATATGGGAGATACTGAAATTAAAGAAGAAGTCTATGAAAAAGACCTAGGAGTTTATGTTGACTCAGAAATGTCTTCATCTAGACAATGGGGAAGCTATAAAAAAGGCCAACAAGATCTTTCGGATATATTGTGAGAAGTGTTGAATTTAAATCAAAGGAGGTAATGTTAAAACTTTACAATCTAGGGGTAAGGCCTCACCTAGAATATTGTGTTTTCAGTTCTGGTCACCTCACATAAAAAGGATATTGCTGCTGTAGAAAGAGTGCAAAGAAAGAGCAACCAGAATTATCCCAGGTTTAAAACATAATAGTATGCAGACAGGCTAAAAGATTTGAATCTATTCAGTCTTGAACAAAAGGCAGAGCTATCACGGCGATCTGATTCAAACATTCAAAATCCTAGAATAAGACAATGTTGACCCAGGGGACTTCTTTGACCTGAAAAAAAAGAAACAAGGACCAGGGGTCACAAATGGAGATTAGATAAAGGGGCATTCAGAACAGAAAATAGGAGGCACCTTTACACAGAGAATTGTTTGGGTCTGGAACCAACTCCCCAGTAATGTTATTTGAAGTCGACACCCTGGGATCCTTCAAGAAGCTGCTTGATGAGATTCTGGGATCAATAAGTTACTAACAACCAACCAGCAAGTTGGGCTGAATAGCCTCCTCTGGGTTTTGTAAACTTTCTTATGTTTTTTTGAAGTCCATAATGTATAGCTGTTTTGCATAGACCGTCTGACTTTCTAACTGCGGGGATTGAATTCTCAGAGGTCAGTTGAGTTTTAGAACGTATTTTTTTTTTGCATCGTCGAGTTGGATTATAGGAAGTCAGAAAACAATGAAAGAATTTGTAATGATAATTTTAGTGTTTGCAGCATCTTTTTTTCTGAAGTATATTTTGGATCTATTTTGGGCATGATGAGATTTTAAGCAATCACATGCCAGAAAAGACTGATTCATAAATAAATTAGAATTGTAGTGATTCAAAATGGTTGTTTTGTTAAAGTTCTAATGCCACCTTAAGAATGTAAACATCAATCTCTCTTTCCTACTTTCACCTGAAGAATAGACCTTTTGATCTCTTTGAAAGCTTGTGATTAATTATTGGTTAGTTAGTCCAATAAAAGGTATCTCATCTCCTTCTCATTGTCTATCATATACAGTAAAAAAACCAAACCAAAACTTTCAGAGATTCACCACGGAGTCATAACCTAACTACCCTGTAATTTGAACTCAAATCTAGTAAGGTGTTTTGCTGAAATTGTACCTTTTTTTTTTTTTTTTTTTTTTTAGTAGTCACCCTGGTGGCGAAAGATAGTATTACAGTTATGCAAAATTTACATTCAGCAGTCAGAAAACAACTGATACCAAAAAGAAATGTTCAGCTAATTCATTCAGATCTTTTAAATGAATGCTGTTTTTTAGAAATGTCAAATCTGGCATTTCTGCCAACGAAATGGCTGCCGCCATTGAATATAATAAACATTTTACCCATGACCTTCTGGTGTGACCCCATTTAGGGAGTAGACTTGTTTTTTGTAGAATCTAGGTACTGCGTTAACCGTTTTTTGAAAATGGAATATTGACCCCTTTGCTTGGAATGCCTGTTATAACTGATGTGTTTGTTCCTGTCTGTGTCTCAGAGTTTCTGTGCTGTGATTGGCTGGGCCAAGGGAACAATCGTCACGGCAAGTCCGGGAACCTCAAAGCGCAAGGACCCACCCCCCAGAGGAGGGACGGTCCTCCCAAGTCCCCATGAAGGAGACCCCCGCAAGCCCCCCAGAAACCTCACCAAAAAATCACCTCTGCAGAAGAGTAGGTGGGTCGGTGAGGCACAGTAATGAAATACACCAAATAAATAAACCAAATACATCATGCCTGCTCTGGACAGTGCTTGGTCCATACTGCTGTGTACTCTGTGTGTGTGTTTCAGGCAGTGCTTTCGGTCCGTCACTGCTTCAAATGTAAACTCTGTGGGTGTGTTTCAGGCACTGTTCGGTCGCGTGCTGCTGTGTAAACTGTGTGTGTGTGTGTGTTTCAGGCAGGCTCCTTCCTCGGTGGCCCAAAGCCCTCGTAGGAGGGCGGTTCCGCCCCATTTTCGAGCTCTGATGGAATCCGGAAGTACCAGAAATCCACCGAGCTGCTGATCCGCCAAGGCCCCTTTTCCAGACTGGTGAGTGAGGGGAAAGGAATTTTGATTGTTTAAAAATAATTTCTTATATTAGCTTAGTTTTGCCTTCACTGTGTGCTTTTGCTTTTCCTGTGAGTCGGTACCATTCAGTTACTGGGGGACTGCTTTTCTATACAACTGTGTCAACCAGGGGCACCCTAACTTTAAAGGTAAATAAGAACTGCGAGCGAAGCCAGGCTAATTTTTTTTGTAGAAGCTCTTGGAAACCTCATTTTTACTATTCAATCTTTAAGTCCGCGGTTTGTAATATTAAACCCACAAAAGTGGACATGTGTTTCAACATTAAATATAGAATATTTACTAACGCATTTATTAAGTACAAACACAAGTAGCAAACTGCTGTACAGTACCTATAATTCCAACATGCAGATTATTAAAGGGAAGCATGTGGTCCAGTGGTTAAAAAAGGGCTTGTAACCAGGAGGTCCCGGTTCAAATCACTTCAGCCACTGACTCATTGTGTGACCCTGAGCAAGTCACTTAACCTCCCTGTGCTCCGTCTTTCAGGGTGAGCATGTAAATTGTGGGTGACTCTGCAGCTGATCATAGTTCACACACTAATCTCTGTAAGTCGCTTTGGATAAAGGTGTCTGCTAAATAAACAAATAATATGTACAACATTATTGTTATAATATGGCTTGTTTGTTGATAGATATATTGACTTATGTATGTTAAAGTTAAACTATTCCTGTAGTGCTAGATGCTAGAGAATGTTTGTTTGTTTTAAGTGTTTTGTCATCGGACATTGTTGAGCTCAGTTATCACAGTGAAACCAGCTGCTATAGAGAAAATACTGTAATTGCACGACAAATGCTTGGTGCTGATAGGATAGGTTGAAACAATAAGTTAACCGCCTCCCTCACATTGCAATGCCCGAAATTGCTAATTGGTTTGAAACACTGAATTCCAGCCCGCCCAGCCGTATTCATGACAATATTACAGGCAGTGCAAATCAACCATACACTGCTCATACGTTATAAAAGTATTATAGCCAGGATCACGCACCGACAGCACTCCCAGCACCACAATAAATAAATACATAAAAAAATTGATCACTTCCAAAATGTGAAATTTACCTGCCCCAGACCAATGGAGTTGATGATACAGTGTATCATGAGGTACACTGGTAAATATTAAGCCCTTTTTTTATCAAGCAGCATTTATTTCTACATTTTTACTCGACAGGGTTATAACATGCCTAAATGATTATTACATAATAAACCAATGTGAGTTTAAATTAGTAAATGAAATGCCTTGACGTTTAGATATGAAAGCTGAACATCATTAATATCAGCAAAACTGTTACATTTAATGAAAATAAATTGTAGCCAAGTTTTTCACTAAAGTAAAATCATGCTTGTGTGATTCTGAGTGCCGCATTTTTATATTACTACTGCTTAATCTGAGTTAAAATAAAAAAGATTTTGGTGGAATTGAACTTGAACTTGTTCATGTCCTGCAAGCAACATTACCTAATTTAATTCCTAAACCCAGCATTATTTAATTTAATAATGGTCTGATACTCCTCTCATATTTACCTTTTTTTCTTTTTAATGATGGTCTTATACTCTCTCTTCCTTCAGAATTTTGCTGCGAGTAATACATAAACACATGCCTATATTTAAGTATTAATATTTTTGTGCGGTCGATCTTTCCTGACCCCCTGACAAGTTCACATTCACTTTTAGCTATCACATGTACAGTGCAGCCCTTAGGTCAAAACCAATATGTTCATGTAGGGAGAATTTATTGTGATTATTTCATAAATGTGGTTCATCCTCACGAGTATTTTTATATTTTTATTTTAAAACAAACCAATGCCAAATGCAACAAGATATAATAAATAAATAATGAACAAAAAAAAAAAAGTGGAGGGGCAAGATATATTGATGATTTAATTATTCAAAGTTGGGGGTACCTGCCTTCTGCCCAATGGGTTAGGCGCCTATGGTGTCAACAATATTTTGTTTTAAAAAAAATAATAATCCCTAAATGACCATCAGGAGGCATTTCTACTCTGCATAGAATATACTTCATTCGGCTCTAGAATTCTACCTGCATTTCCTCATCCATAACTGTTCACTCACTAGTGCTGAATTTCAAAATGCTGAAGGTGCTTCTGTAGGCTGTGCATTACACGACAGGGCCTCGATCCCCAAAGACAGTTCTATGACTTTGAAGTTTATTCAGCGTTCCTATCAATCAATATAAATAAATAAATTATTTGTTGCTGCTAAGTTGTTCCCCACACACACACACACACATACACATACATACATACATACATACACAAACATACACACATTTTCAGAGGTTTAAACAATCCTAAGAATGATGCGCATAAGAATGGAAGTCCTAAATGATGCCTTGTAATTGATAATAAGTTAAGTCCCCATTGGAACCCTATTAATAGCTACACTTCTAATGTCACTGAGAGTGCTTAGCTCTACACTCTGCATGTGAATGTGAAGCATTCAAAGTTTAACCAAAACAGGTTCTATAAGAAACAGATAAGTGTGTTTTTATAGCATGGATTTCAATCTGGTTTCAATTTAGATTTAATGAGTTATTTGTTTAAGCATTGGGTAAGCTACCTCTAATCAAAGGTGAAGTGAACCTTCTCTTGCACTGTTTGTGTGATAGACTCCTCATTTGTACAAAGCAAAGATTTCACAAGAATGAAATACACTCAACTTATCAGGGAGCCGCAACACTGAAACACACAGGAATTGGTGAGGTGCTGCTTTGGTGTGCCTGGGCAGTGGTGTCATTGTGTGTGTGTGTGTGTGTCTCTTGACATCTTGAGGAGGGTCTGTCAGAGTGTGTCTCGCAGGATCTCAAGTGGCAGAGCCTGGCGCCATCGCACTGCAGGAGGTGAGAGAGGCAGGGGGTTTGGAATTTTTTTTTAGAATCCGTAAGTGTGGCTACCTTGTGATCCTCCAAATAAAGTGGTGCATTCCCCCATTGGGAAGGGAAAGAAAGCGTCCTCATCTACAAAAGCCCGGCTGTGTGGTGTGCAGGGGTGAGTCATACAGTCAGGGGACTGCAGGTTTGACACGTGGATTCTGAGGGAGCCTCCTTTGCTTTTGGCACTTCCGTGGGTTTATGGAGGCAAAACCAGCCGGAAAAGTGGCTTGATTGTGGACACCACTGATCTTTCAATTCTCTCCTGAGCAGTGGGGGGGAAGAATCAGGGTAAAATAATTTTTTAAACTGTTTTTTTTGTCCAGACAGAGTTAATATTGGTTACGCTCTGATGTTTGCCTGCCATAGACAATGTAATATAGGGTATGCACTATTCAGGCCAGATATAGGTGTTAGTGTTTTCATAATGGGTGTACAGTGTAAGACAATTCATGTAATGTTCAATATTCAGTCTTTTTCTATACATAAGCAGTAAAATGCGCTGTGTGTCTTGTACACAAATACATGTACCAGTCATTTATAAGAGTGAGGAGGGCTTCCTGTAGCCGGCTTTCCTGATTATTAGGACATTAAAGGGAAAGGAACACATCCTAGCATCTGTCAGGCCATTCGGTTTACTTCAGCTGAGTGAAGCTGTGATTATCTTTGATAGGGCAGATATGTTTTCTTTCTATCTATCTATCTGTATATCTCTGTTTATACAATAAACCTTGTTTAAGATATTTGTTATAGTTTATTGGCAGTCTTCTTACACATTTTTTTAAATTTATTTTTGTAGATTGTCCCCTGCACAGGCAGCCGAGTTCACCTGGTGCGCCTGTTTGAACTGGTACATGTGCTCCATACACGCCAAGAGGGTCACGCTGCTGCCCCCAGGACCTGTAGCTAGCCAGGAGGATCAGGGGATCCACATGGCTGGGGCTGGGGAACACAGCCCTCTGCCTTTGCATCTAGAAGTAACCTGAGGTCACACCTTCACCAAGCAATTTCACTGTCGCGAGGCAGCTCATCCATAACTATTATTAAACACCGCTGCTGGAAACAAGCTTTATGAATAGAGCTGCACAAATCTGGTGATTTGAATCAAGATCTCCACACATGAGGGTCATCGTTGTTGATTGGGCTGATTTACCATTCAGAATGAAACGAGTGAAGAGACGATAGAAAAAAGCAGTGATCCACAAACCCCAAGCAGCAGTTTAGATCACTTGTTTCACTTTGAATGACAAAATTAGCCCAATGACGCGATGACCCCTCTGGAGAGCTCAATCCTAATAATAAAATAATTGGTTTTGTGCAGCACTAAAATTCAGTGACACAAAACATCAACTGAAGGTATAGGAAAGACTTCCAGTTTAGACATTGAATTTATCCAAGTTACTTTTCCGTAGTGTGAATAGTCAAATTCAGATTCCAAACTAGTCTTTGTGAAAATTGCTTACATGTCCCCCTGTACAATTAGATGCTTGAAGTTGTCTGGTTTTACAAAAGTCTGTACCTTCAAATTTTTAAGTTTTTAAATATATATATATATATATATATATATATAATCCATCCCTTATATAATGTTATCCATCCGTTTGCAGTCCTTCTGATGCTCTCCAATATTGATTTCTTATAATTCCTATTCTAAATGTGGCTTTATGCTTTGTGAGAATCAAAGTGCCCAAGGCACTGAACAGCCTTTTTCTCATTCCATTCAAATCATGTGATTTAATCTGCCCCTGCTCTACTCTATGTATACAGAGAATAGATAGGCAGAGCAGAGTTAAAAGGTCACACTGTCTGTGATTTGAATGGAATGAGGAAGGCTATTCAGTACCTGGCTTTGGGGTTCTCAGGCAAGCTCAAAGGCAGATAATTATAAGAACTGGTATTGAGCAACAGAACCCAGAGCCCCTCGGAATGATTGTGAACACCACCAGACTTTTGATGTGTTGTATATATGTTCTGGATTAAGCTGTGTACTCTTTAATGTGATGCAGAACAGTGCTGTTTTTAATAATGGTGAACTCTGTCTTCCTGCTGTCTTGATCTCACAGCAGTACTGTAAATCTGTTTTGTAGCAACCCTTAAAGAAACTTAAATTCAATGACAAGCGTTTTGAAATCTTCAATCAAATTAAGGGGTAATTATCAATCTACTTCTTAATGAAATAGCTGACCGTAATAATCAATGCATTGAGGACACTTATTCAAAGCAATGTGTTACTCTTTTCAATACTACTGAAAGCATGAATGATTGATTACTTTGATATATATATATATATATATATATATATCTATATATATATATATATATATATATATATACATTAAAACTTTTTTTTTATTAAACGGTGACCAGCAAAAAAACAAACAAACAAACTGACAACATGCATGTTGGTAATATAATATTCAGGTGAGGGAGGCTCCAATCTGCAGGAGATGAATCAATCGGCTAATTCTTTTTTAATTGAGGCTGCAAAACAAAAAGCTATGTCAAGCAGTAATGGGTGTTTGCATCTATACTTCCGAGTCAAAATGTTTCACGTTGAATTCATATGCTTCTTCCCATGTCACATCTTACAGCTATGGACAAAAGTGTGCCATCACCTAGAATTTTTAGGGATTGAAAACATAATTTTAAAAAAATATATGAACATAATTGATATTTTATTTAACATCTTATAATCAAAGAAACTACAAAATGATATCATAAAAGTCTACCGGAAGCCATAATAGTAGTACAGTATTCCATGTTAGATTTTGAAATGTTACATTTTAGTTTGTCAGTTTTAGTTCAGTGTATGGAAAACTACAAAGCGGGTATGTAATTTAATATGTTAGCATTAACATTATTCAGTAGGTTTCATTTGACTTTACAAAGCAAATTAGTTAATTCTATAGGTGATGCAAAATATTTGGCCATCGCTATAGACACCTGTAATAAATGAAAATGTGTCGTTGTGAATGTGGGTGTTTTTTGGTCTGTAGTTGCTTTTTTGTGGATCTGATGGTTATTCAGAGGATCTGGAAACTGGTATAAAAATATCAGTCTTAACAGTGAATTCTTGTTTATAAGAGGGATATTGTTAGAATCAGGGGTTTTAATAAGATTCAGTGGTAAAATGGATTATTGAAGCTTATAACAACAAGACCTGTGTCTGTGTAGTCGTGGGTAGGCACTGAATTCTGAATGGAATCAAAACTGTTGTCAAATAGCAATCCAATCAAACACAGTTGTTTATTGTTTTATAAACTCAACTGATATAGGAGACAGACTTCCCAAGGAAGACAGTGATCATGTTATTTATTTTAAATAAATACATTGTGTATGTGTTCTGCATCACATTTAAAATAATAAATACATTAAAATGTGTTCTGCATCATTTTATCGTACTTTTTAAATGTTTATCTAATATTGATTTTTTTTTTTTTGCAAATGAATAAAGAATATTTACTTTAAATTTTTCTCTTGCAGTAGGTTGTCTCGCTATACTGGGGTTGGAAACCATGTATTTTTTGTCAAGATCTGCCTCTCCCTGCTTGTCCTGTGTTTCTCTCTAAGGTCTCATTTTAGAGAGAGAAGAATGCAGTGGGGTCTGAGGGGCCTGTGATATAATTAGCAATTGGCTGTCTGTCTCTGTGAGAGGGTGCAACTGGACTCGAGCTTGTCTGGACCCCTCACCTCCTTGTGAATAATTACTCAGTCTTGAGGTATTTATCCCCTCCCTTGTCCCAAGGGTCTGATTAATGTTAAAATGGTTTACAACAAACCCTTTCTTTATTCCCTGTCTGTCGGAGCAGCTGGGGTGGGGATCTCTTAAAGAAGCAGGTTGAAGTCACCACTGTTCTTTTTGTATTACACTAAAACAAACCTGCAGCGGTGACTGGTCCAAAATCCTGGGATGGAAGTAAGACCCCAATTACCTCACAGCAGTTTCTGCCCATTCAGTGAGTAAGGGGTCTCAGTGGGATGAAACAGGCAGTAACTGCCCGCCACCTCAGTCTTTCTGTTTAACGGCTGGTGGTAACCATCATTTTGCAATTATGTAAAATATTTTCAAGTGACTTGGTGATGAAATCACAAGGTAGCTCGCTTTAAAAAATAAATAAATGCAAACATTCAAAGGACAGGGGGTCTAAGATGGAATTGTGCCACAAGTGACGACCAAAACTGAAACCAGTTGTTTTTCACCTCTGCCTCAGTGGGGAGATATCTGTAGAACTTGTCTGTTGCCACATTAAAGTTTTTTGTGTGTTTGAATCCATACCAGACCCACTTTTGCATTTTTGCTCATTTAATCCAAGCATCATCCTTTAAAAAAAATATATATATATTATTATTATTGTCCCTTATATTTAATGTTGTAGACTAAAGTGTCTTTAGGAAAGTAACACTAGTTTCGTTTCTTTCTGGAATACACTGACTGATGGACACTTTACCTGATCTAGCCTGTATTACATGGTGTCTGTGGTGACAACTAGAACTGAAGAGCAGCTCCTGAACTCAGTGTCTTTGTCTGTCTCC
Source organism: Huso huso (assembly GCA_036884735.1). Lineage (NCBI taxonomy): Eukaryota > Metazoa > Chordata > Actinopteri > Acipenseriformes > Acipenseridae > Huso > Huso huso. Next base: position 30,648 of record JAHFZB010000512.1, read on the forward strand.
TGTCAGTGTGTGTATCATCCTAAATTATATACCAAGCATCAAAAGAAGCGTATCACTATTAACACATTTATTTTTGAAAAGAAATAAGTATATAAATGATGGACATTGGATGAAATGTTTTTTGGTTTCTTTTAATCACTCGATCATTCATCCTTGACCATGACACGCTTGAGTGACTATGACTGAAGCATATGCACTTAATCACCAATTAGTGAGACAGTTGATTGGACACTGGGTATGGAGTGCAATTGAATTGCAAAGCTTGAATAAAAGCAATAAAGAAAATCACAGAAAAACACCAATATGCCCGTCTGTCAAGAGAGCAGTGCCCCGTGTAATCGGCATGTTGGAGGCTGGACTAGGGCAGCGTGCTGTGTTTCGCTGTCTTGGGTGCTCACAGCCAGCAATTTCAAACCTGGCGACTGTATAACCAGACACACTCTGTCAATGACAGGCCATGAACTGGGAGACCACTGAACAGGCAGATGCTTATCCAGGCACTACAAGAGGAATGGGTCAGGATTCCACAAGACAGCACCGAAACCTGGTGCAAAGCATCGTCAGATGCACTGCTTGTATTGCTTCAACGCTGCCACACACGCCACGAGCCTGTGACTTTCACAGTATCCCCGTCCCCCCCATAACTTTAGACGGTAAAATGTCATCAGCACAATAAAAGTCACTGGACCTGCTCTAAAACAGAGTTTGTCATTTTTCGATCCATCTAGTGAATTTTATCAAATATAAATGATAAGTTTCATTTGATGCTCAAATATGTGATAAGTTTCTTTTTGATGCTCAGTATACTAAAACTAATCTGAAGACATTGAAAAAACATGTGTGTGTGTGTATCTGCCTTTCAGTTTGTGTGAATGAATGTATGTCTCTATCTCAGTCTGTGGTAACTGTTTCTATCTATCTTTCAGTCTGTAATTGTGTGTTTCATTTTTTAGTCTGAGGATTATTATTATTTGTTTATTTATTGGATTGCATGTGTCTGTATTAGTCTGTGAGTGATAGTGTGTGTATATTGGTCTGTGTGTGATATTATTGTGTGTGTGTGGAGGGGGTTGGGTGGGGTTTACAGACAGTGAACTTGATTGCACTGTAAAGAACTCTATGCATAATTACTCCTTGGGGTTTTGTGGTCTGGGATGGTTTGAAAAAAACAGATGACTCCAACAAGCACAAAAAAACCCCACTTCCCTAAGGGCCCAATTATCTTTTCTGCCAAGTCACATTTCCCTCGAATCTCTCTTGCATTGAAATTCAGAATGGGCTTCATTGGCATGACAAGTCTTACAAGCATTGGCAAAGTTAGTGCATCAAATGTACTGAAATATGTTTTCAAAAATGTCTGTCTATTGATCTATACATATATCAAACATGTATACAAAAAATCCCAGTTTGAACAGAGCAGGCGTGTTGAATGTATTGACAGGCCTCTACTCTGCACCCTGTACAGTGGAGGATGAAGTGTGTCTCTGATTCAGTCTCTCCACTGTCTGTGTGTTTTGTTCAGTGGAGGATGAAGTGTGGCTCTGATTCAGTCTCTCCACTGTCTGTGTGTTTTGTTCAGTGGAGGATGAAGTGTGTCTCTGATTCAGTCTCTCCACTGTCTGTGTGTTTTTGTTCAGTGGAGGATGAAGTGTGTCTCTGATTCAGTCTCTCCACTGTCTGTGTGTTTTGTTCGGTGGAGGATGAAGTGTGTCTCTGATTCAGTCTCTCTACTGTCTGTCACACTGGTTACAAAGTCCAGCCTTCTGGGCTTCCAAGCTCCATTGCACTAAAATATGATCCCTTTCTGTCTTGGTTCCTGCGTTTTACTGCAGACAGCATTCACGGGTCAACCTTCTGTGAGTCTGAACTCCATCCGCAATGAGACCTTGTTGGCTTTCCAGTTTGTTTACATACACCAAAGTTGGGTGTAACTGCAGCGTGTGTGTCTGTATGTATGTATCTGTACATGTCAGTCTGTGTGTATATCAGTATGTCTGTCTCTGTGTGTATGTGTGTCTGACTGTGTTTCTATGTGTCCGTGTGTGTGAATCCTGCTCATTAATTTCCAATATATTTTAAATTGGTCCCTGCGCAGTCAATTATTTTACTGCAGGAAGACACAATCTCATTATCTAGCAGAGAGCAACCACAGAGGAATAGACTCGAGCCCTCCCCCAATCGAACCCCCCCGAATTAGCTGCACCTCTCCTGCACCTCCCTTCCTCTCCCCTCACAAGCAGATCAAACAGGTGAGACACAAACACACCTGCACTCAGCGAAGAAGAAGAGAGAGAGAGAGAGAGACAAAGGCATCTTCAGACTGGACTCCAGACCTGTCTCCTGCAGAAACTCACTCAAGGTAAGGCAGTTTCTCTTCAGAGATGATTTTCAACATATTAACCATTCACATAGTGCGCTTCATGTAATCTGATACTGTGCATGTCGTATTATGATGTAATAAAAACAAACTGAAAATAAGCTATGAACTGCTGGTAAAAAGGCCAGATCAAGAAATGTTCTGTACCTTTAAAAAGTTGTGTTTGACTTTCCGAATATAACCTGGAGTTCCACAGTGAAGGAGCTCAGAACTAAATGCACTGATACCGTAGCTGTTCCATGCTGGAGTTCCCAAGTGGATCTTATTAGTAGATCTCAGAGAGGGGTAGGAAATAAGACTCCCATTGCATAGCCGGTTTGCTCTATTCCTGGTTTTACTATGAGCTTAAAGACACACCTGAGCTTGTTACCTATACACTGGCTAATCAAGAACATTCTTAGAGAGTATAAAAGGGTTGGGCATAGGATGATTGCTGTCATTACCAATAAGTCAATATGGGGAAAACGTAAAGAGCTATCTGAAACAGGCAGACAATTATTTATTGTCATAAAGCTGGAGAAGGATAGAAGAAAATTCAAGCATTTGAGTATCCTAATTTCAACTACTGTTTCTATTATCAAGAAGTACAAGACTCATGGTACTGTCAACGCTCCCTCATTCTGGAAGAAAAAGGTTGTTTCACCAAGAACAAGTAGAAGGTCTCAATGGTCGCAGGCCAAGGAAAAAGGCACTCTTAGGAAAACATCAGAAGGACAATAGCTTAAAAAGTTTGCAAAATGGCATTTGAATGATGGATACGAGTTCTGGTCCAAGGTTTTGTGGAGTGATGAAACAAAAATCAAGTTATTTGGTCATGCTGCATGTCATTAAGTTTGGAGAAAGTCTGGTGAGGCGTACGAAGAAAAGAACACCATACCTACTGTGAAGCATGGAGGTGGTAATATCCTTCTATGGGGCTGTTTTTCCTCTCATGGCACAGGACATTTTGTTCCAGTACATGGTAAAATGGATTCCACAGCATACCAAAAGATATTGGCCAATCATCTGAAACCCTCCGCTACAAAACTTGGTTTAAAGCACAACTGGATGTTCCAACACAACAAGATCCAAAGCACACGTCAAAATCTACTTCAGAATGGTTAAAGAATAAAATCAAGGTTCTGGAATGGCCTGGTCAAAGTCCAGATCTAAACCGATTGAGAATCTTTGGTATGAGTGAAGAAGGCTGTGCACAAGAGAAATCTTCAGAATTTGAATAAACTGGAACAATTTTATGTTGAAGAACGGTCAAAAGATCACTAAAGAATCATGCTAAAAGATTATTGACAAATATCCTATAGTCGTTTAAAAGAGGTTATTATTGCTAAAGGTGCCTCAACTAGCTATACATTTTATTTTCCTCATCAGGGTATGAATACTTTTGAATTAGCATTTTTAGGAGTTTTGCAAAAAAAAAATTGCTGAAATAAATAATTGTAATAATTATAATCTATTTCTTGTAACGTTTTTTCCTTATCCACAATAGCAAAACTTTTGCTACACAAGATTTTTCCTATAATTCTTTGTTTTTGATAAAGTTCTAGAAATTATACATTTCCATCGGTGTGCAAACTTTGACTACAACTGTTTATTTAGGGACCTCTTACACATGTGTGATGAAACTTGGTCTAAATGGAAACAGTGTGTGTGTCAGACCGCCTTTATATCACACTTGCATTTTCATATATATATATTGAGAAGCGATTGTGCGATTGTGAAGAAACTTAGTCAGACATTCTCAAGCTCAGGTATTAAGTGTAGCAGTCTGGGGGTGTATGGAGGCTGTCTGTGTCAGACTAGATCACTCTTACACATTTACATCTATGTACAGAATCGCTTGTGTGATTGTGATGATGCTTGCTAAGGACCTTCTTTAGCATGTTATTTAGAGGATCAGAATCTGGAGGCTGTCTGCCTGTCTGTGTGTCACATTACATTCAATTCAAAGTGCTTTATTGTCATGACCAATACATAGTATTGCTTAAAGCATAACAGTTATAATAGTATTTTATACTATTTTGTCTTCCCTCCTGTGTGAGGAGCCTCAGTGTTCACTCTGTCCCTCAGGCTGTGACATGCACTTGTGGGCTGGGCTGCCTCTTCTACACAGCTTGTCTTCTCTACTAAGAGGATGGGGAGTTTTTCTGGGTCTGGCAGGTATGGGAATTCTGTGCAGAGATGTTTTATTTTGGGAAGAAGGCTTCCTTATTTAATTATATTTAGTGCACTGCAGCCTGTCCTCTTTTGGGCAGCCATGTCTGCCTGTGTCGGCGGTCTCCATGGCCAGGCTGTGCTCACTGAGCCTGTACTTTGTTAAGGTCTGTCTCTGTTTGTTGTCTTTCACCCTGTTCAGGTATTCAGCCTGGGTGTAGTGTTTTTTTAGGGCCCGATAGCATTCCAGTTTGCTTTGTGTTTTCTTGTGTGTCCCCCAATGGGTGAGATATTCTTGTTTGTGTTGTGCTATAATTTGGTTTACTCTGATTGTGTGTTGGAGTGGTGCTGTCCTGAAGCTGGTTGGTGTTAGTGTGGGTTAGTGCAGTGAGCTTCAGGACCAGCTGGCTGAGGGGACTCTTCTCTGGGCTCTGCACTTGGCATTGCAGGGCTTTATGGTGGTAAGAGTCTGGGTTGCTATCTTTTAGATGAAGCCAAAATGTAATTGCTCGTTTTTGAATATTAATCAATAGTGGGTATTGGCCTAATTCAGCCCTGCATGCATTGTTTGGAGTTTTCCTTTGTATTTACAGGATACTTTTGCAGAAATCTGTCAGTTATTTATTGATGTGTTTGTTTATTTAATGTCTCACAGTATCTGAGGTGGAACTCTTGGTTGTCTGGTTGTCTGTGTTTATGATTTGATAATTGCTGGAGTTGTTTTCTTATATTCTTTCAATCTTTGTCAAACCAATTGTCTTCTTTCAATTTTTTCTTTTAGTGTTCCTCATTATTTTTAAAGTTGTCTGTTTAAATATATTATTCAGATTGTGTACAGCCAGATTTACTCCTTTGTTACTGTGTGGGTATGCGGTGACCAGAAAGGTGTCTATTAATGACTGGATTTCTGGGTTTTCGATTGCTTTTTGGTATTGTTCTGCACTGTTTGGAGTCCATCTGTAGGAGTGATTAAGGTTGTTCAGCTTGCTGGGCTGTGTCTACGTGTTGCTGTTTCGCTACGCAGTGGTTTGCTGTGATCTGACAGAGGGGATTGAGGCCTGACAGTGAATGCATGAATAGAGGAAGGTCTAGGTCAGTAATGGTGTGATCTACTACACTCCTGCCAAGAGCCAAGCTGTAGGTGTATCTTCCCAAAGAGTCCCCTCGGATCCTACCGTGAACAATGTACAGGCCCAGGCCTTGACAGAACTGCAGTAATTGTCTCCCATTTTTATTTATCTCCCGGGCATAACTGTCTCTGTGGGAGCTGATGGGTGTGGAATGCCTGCCCTGGCGTTCAGATCTCTACAGATCATCTCTCTCTCTCTCTCTCTCTCTCTCTCTCTCTCTCTCTCTCTCTCTCTCTCTCACACAGTGTCCTTTGACCCAGCATGGCGGAGGGCGGCAGTTTCACGGCAATGCTTCTACAAGGATTTGGAGGAGACCCCCTCTCTGAGACATCAACCCACCAGAGCAGAGGGGCTTTCAAACAGATACAGGGACACCGTGTGAGTACAGAGGAGAGGGGCTTTCAAACCCCCAGCCAGCCTCACTGCACAGATACAGGGACACAGTGTGAGTACAGAGCCCAGCCTCACTGCACAGATACAGGGACACAGTGTGAGTACAGAGCCCAGCCTCACTGCACAGACACAGGGACACAGTGTGAGTACAGAGCCCAGCCTCACTGCACAGATACAGGGACAGTGTGAGTACAGAGCCCAGCCTCACTGCACAGATACAGGGACACAGTGTGAGTACAGAGCCCAGCCTCACTGCACAGATACAGGGACACAGTGTGAGTACAGAGCCCAGCCTCACTGCACAGATACAGGGACACAGTGTGAGTACAGAGCCCAGCCTCACTGCACAGATACAGGGACACAGTGTGAGTACAGAGCCCAGCCTCACTGCACAGATACAGGGACACAGTGTGAGTACAGAGCTGCACTCACTGCTGGGGACTCCGCCAAGGGACACATTGGCTCTGACGCTCCCGGGGTGGGGAGCCCTCCTCCTCATCACACAACAGGAACCCTGTTTGAGTACAGAGTGTCTCAGTGCACAGATAAAGGGACATGTGTGTGCTTACAGAGCCCAGTGTCTGCACAGATGGGGGTCTCAGTGTGTGTACAGTGTCCAGTGTGTGTGCACAGATAGTGGGGGGTCACAGTGTGAGTACAGAGTGTGCCTCACTGCACAGTGTGTGTCTCACAGTGTTTGAGTTCTGAGCCGGACTGTCACTGTGTTTGCTGGTTGCACAGGTGGTGGCCCAGGTGTGTGGTCTGTGCAGGGATGTGGGGGCGTGTCATGACCGCCTCACTGCCTGCTGGCGGGGACAGGCAGTGGAGTACAGGAGTGTCTCACTGCACAGTTCTGTGCCAGTGCGCCCTACAGAGCCTGTCCCCTCACTTCTCAAAGGAGGCGCCACATTGGCTTGAGGGAGGTAAACCCAGGGGGGGAGACAGATCCTGTTTGTCTTTATCAAAAACAGTATTTTAGCTTGAAATGTGTGCGTCTCTGTTTCTCTTGTGTTTCTCTGTGTTTAACTCTGTTTCTCAGTGTGTTTGACTTTGTGTTTGTGTTGCTTCTTGTGTTTCTGTGTGTTTGACTCTGTGTTTGTCTCTGTGTTTGACTGTGTGTCTCTGTGTTTGAGTGTGTTTCTCTCTGTGTTTGACTGTTTCTGTGTTTGACTCTGTGTTTGAGTTGTGTTTGACTGTCCCTCTGTTTCGTGTGTTTGACCTGTGTTTCTCTGTGTGTTTGACTGTGTTTCTCTGTGTTTGACTGTGTTTCTCTCTGTGTTGGACTCTGTGGCTCTGTGTTTGACTGTGTTTCTCTCTGTGCCCAGCTCTTGAAGGACTGTGCCATTACTCTCTGTGTAAACCCAGGGAGAGCGGTGTTTCTCTGTTATCAAAACTCTGTGTTTCTGTGTTTGACTCTGTGTTTTGTGTTTGACTGTTTAACTCTGTGTTTGACTTTGTTTTTCTCTTGTGTTTCTGTGTTTGACTGTGTTTCTCTCTGTTTGACTGTGTTTCTCTCTGTGTTTGACTGTGTTTCTCTCTGTGTTTGACTCTGTGTTTCTGTGTTTGACTGTGTTTCTCTCTGCAGCCGGTTCTGTGTGCAGTGCTGTGCTCGCTGTGGGCTCGGGGTTCCCGCCTCCTCTCTGGTGATGCGCGCGCGGGACTCTGTGTTTCACCTGCGCTGCTTCACCTGCCTGCCCTGCGGAGCCGCGCTGCGACCCGGCGACCTCTTCACCATGAGGGGTGGTGACCTATACTGCCAGAGACACTCCACCCATGGACACACCCCAAAACCACGCCTCCGCAAGCGCAGGGCCACGCCCACTGAGAGAGAAAGAAACACAGCAGGTACTGAGGGACTGGGGGTGAGAGAGGGAAGGAGGGAGAGACACGACAGATACCGAGGACTGGGAGTGTGTGAGAGAGGGAAGGAGGGAGAGACACGACAGATACTGAGGACTAGGAGTGTGTGAGAGAGGGAAGGAGGGAGAGACATGACAGATACTGAGGACTGGGGTGTGTGAGAGAGGACAGGGGAAGGAGGGAGACATGACAGATACTGAGGACTAGAGTGTGTGAGAGAGGGAAGGAGGGGAGACATGACAGATACTGAGGACTGGGAGTATGTGTGAGAGGACAGGGAAGGAGGGAGAGACATGACAGATACTGAGGACTGGGAGTGTGTGAGAGGGAAGGAGGGAGAGACATGACAGATACCGAGGACTGGGAGTGTGTGAGAGAGGGAAGGAGGAGACATGACAGATACTGAGGACTGGGAGAGTGTGTGAGAGCGACAGGGAGGAGGGAGACACGACAGATACTGAGGACTGGGAGGTGTGAGAGGGAAGGAGGGGAGACACGACAGATACGAGAGGACTGGGAGGTGTGTGAGAGCGGGGGAAGGAGGGAGAGACATGACAGATACTGAGGACTGGGGGTGTGTGAGAGAGGAAGGAGGGGAGAGACACGACAGATACCGAGGACTGGGAGAGTGTGTGAGAGAGCGACAGGGAAGGAGGGAGAGACACGACAGATACTGAGGACTGGGAGAGTGTGTGAGAGAGCGACAGGGAAGGAGGGAGAGACACGACAAGTACTAAGGACTGGGAGAGTGTGTGAGAGGGGGAAGGAGGGAAAGACTTGACAGATACTGAGGTCTAGGAGTGTGTGAGTGTGTGAGAGTGTGTGAGCTTTTCAGTTACCATGGTAAATTTGGACTGACTAGTTGTGTGCATTTAGAGCGACAGGAAGGAGGGAATACGCTGTACCTTATCTCACTGCTTCAACATGCAGCAGGGAAGGAGTACAACATGATGGTAAAGGACTAGCTGTGCTGTGTGAGAGAGTGGAAGGTTCAATAAATAATAATTCAGCTAGGGGTGGGTAGTATAGTGATGAAAATAATTCATATTGATATGTAGACTATATTATTAGTTATTATTATTATTTATTTCTTAGCAGACGACTAGTTATCCAGGCATTTACAATGTTACAAGATATCACATTATTTTTACATTCAACATGCATTTATAAGTTTGGTTTTTACTGGAGCAATCTAGGTAAAGTTCCTTGCTAACTGTTACAGCAGCAGTGTCCCAACTGGGATTGAACTCATTCACCCTGGGGTCAAGAGTCCAGTGATGAAAATAATTCACACTGCTGCTGACTAATATTACAACTTTAAAAAAAAGATCATTTCCACTCAGCTGTATGGAGAAGGGGTCACACAAATTCCTGTTCAATTTTTATAAAAAGATAACACATTTTAACATGAATCTAATTGCACATACAAATACATCACACGATGAATGCATGATTAGTCACATATACAAAATAATGCATGTATTAATTGTATTTGAATATTTGTAGCACGACAAATAATAATATACAGTCCCGGGCGTTTAGAAATGTATCTTTACCTTCCAGCCTTTGTAAACAGGGCAGTAGGTAAAGTTTACCAATTTTACAATTGCATGGTAACCAATTTAAAACAAAAACAGCGACATACAGGGTGTTCAGCGATTTAAATTTCACAGATAGAAAATACCAACTTGCGCCGGGAACCCTCTCTTTAATTTGAGGAATTTGTGCCTGCGCAGTAAAGGCAATGTCTACTTTTTTCACGGTCTTCCGATTTCCTGTGACACCAGCCCTGCTATGTTTCTCCGCAGGCCTCCTTCCCTTGGAGGAGGGGGAGGGGTTTCTGGGCGGCCCCGAGCCCCAATTGGCTGGGCAGCAGCAGGAGGGCATGTCCGTGTCGAAGACTAAGCGAATCAGGACATGCTTCAAGAACCACCAGCTGCGCACCATGGAGTCCTACTTCGCAGTGAAGCACAACCCTGACGGGAAGGACTGGGAGCAGCTGGCCAAGAGGACAGGGCTGCCCAAAAGAGTGCTGCAGGTAGGGGCGGGGCAGGGCTACAGAGAGGACAGGGCTGCCCAAGAGAGTGCTGCAGGTAGGGGCGGGGCAGGGCTACAGAGAGGACAGGGCTGCCCAAGAGAGTGCTGCAGGTAGGGGTGGGGCTATAGAGAGGACAGGGCTGCCCAAGAGAGTGCTGCAGGTAGGGGCGGGGCAGGGCTACAGAGAGGACAGGGCTGCCCTAGAGAGTGCTGCAGGTAGGGGCAGGGCTACAGAGGACAGGGCTGCCCAAGAGAGTGCTGCAGGTAGGGGCGGGGCTACAGAGAGGACAAGGTTGCCCAAGAGAGTGCTGCAGGTAGGGGCGGGGCAAACCATTGGTTAGCCATATTTCTTAATATTCTTCATACCTCTCTAAAGAATTTTACAATGCTTACCTATGCTTTGAGTTAAAAGGAGTCAAAATAGAAAACAGCAATAAAAGTCCAATATTTCACAGGTACAAAAAAAAACAGAAGTAGAAAAAAACAAACAAAAAGAAATTAGCAGAGAGGACAGAGAGCAGTTTGGGGTGTTTATAATTCTAAAGCAACAACAAGCAGGATGGGTTTTTATTATGTAAAACTGTTCATAGGTTTGGTTTCAGAATGCCCGGGCTAAACTGCGCAAGACCCTGACCACAGACGAGCCAATCAAGGAGGAGGGGGACGACACGGCAACCACCACCATCGACCAATCTCAGCTCTCCCTCACAACCATGCCCCCCATGGACCCGCCCACGCCAGCCTCGGAACCCTCTGCCCAGCCAATCAGAGCACCCAGCCCCTTCCTCTCCTTTCCAGAGTTCTCAGGAAGTTACATCACACAGCCTGGCCCCATCATGGCCCCCATATTCCTGAACTTTGACCTTGGGGAGTCGACCACCAGCAGTGTGGAGGATTCTGGTCCAGCGAGTTTCTTTTGAGTGAAAAAAAAAAAAAAAAAAAAAACTGGGGACTGACTACAGCAGCTACCAAACATGGTACTGTACTCAGAACAGTGCTGGAGGGACCACACTATATAACACTATAACACCCTGTACAGAACTACAGCAGCTACCCAGCATGGTGTCTATATAACACTATAACACCCTGTACAGAACTACAGCAGCTACCCAACATGGTGTCTATAGAAAGTATAGTGCGCTGGCATTGTCTGCTGTGTGCTGGGCACAGCCTCGCTGTGCTGTACCAGGGCAATGCTGGCGAGACCACACTATGTAACTTATTGTAACAGAGGATAGTCTTCCTGCAGTTTGATGTATTTTATACACTATTGCTGTTTCAGTGATTCGGACTGTGGTATGTAACTTATTGTAACAGAGGACATCTTTTGGTATTTTATACTTACTTGTGGATTGGGACTGTGGTTACATTTAAAATGCAGTTAGAAATAAATGTAAGTAAAACCAGTATTTATTTTTTTATGTCGATTTTGCAATCCAAGAAGTTGGAGCTGGACCAGGCCTCGTCTGTTTGGGATGTTTGTTCACAGAACGTTCAGGATTTTAATTAATTAGTCAAGTTTGCAGTTTTACCTTTTTCAGCTGTTAGATTATTTTTTTTTCTCATTTTTCAAAGCACTGTTACACCTGAGAGTATCTGGAGTCACTTTTAAAAATAAATCATTTCTAAAAAAAACCATTCCCTAAACAAATCATTCCTTAAAAAATTGTGAATGCTGCCCTTATTTTAATATGTATTATTATGTTTGTAAAAAATTATAACAATGAGTGCTGTTTGTTTTGTACCCGTTTTCTAGTTCTTTCACTGCCCCCTGACCTCAGTATGATGTGAGCAGTCAATCTGAGTGCTGCTTTGTGCAATTATTCCCATCACTCAAATGTTGTGCGTTTTCATATTTGATAAGTCTGTGTGAAGGTGCTTTGAGTTCAGGAGCTGAACTTCAGTTCTACACATATGTACTGTAATGTAGGCTAGATAGGCCAAACTGTCTTATATTATGAGCCAGGACCATCTAGTGCACAGCCAGTGTATTGCCAGCAAAACCAACTTGATCCAAAGTGGCAGATCACTAGATGGTGCTGGCTCTTACTTCTGTAAAGACTCTTTGGCTGATCTAGCCTGCATTACACGTCTACGGCAGAGAACTAGAACTGAAGAGCAGCTCCTGACCTCACAGCCACAGCAACACAAACTGATCAGAGCAGCTCCTGAATACATGTGTGCTGTGAGAGTTCTGACACTGGAATGCATGTGTGCTGTGAGAGTTCTGACACTGGAATGCATGTGTGCTGTGAGAGTTCTGACACTGGAATGCATGTGTGCTCTGAGAGTTCTGACACTGGAATGCATGTGTGCTGTGAGA
>JAHFZB010000513.1:0-42869 GCA_036884735.1 Huso huso
TATGGAAGTTACGTATTATTATTATTTATTCTTAAAACCAATACTATTTTAATCCACAGCAGGACTGATAAAACAGTCTTTGTGCAGCAGTTGCCATGCTGTGCAGGTCAGGGAGCTGTGCGGGTGCTGGAGTGCGCTGCAGAGCAGATTTCCACCTCGATCACTAACAAGGGAATATATAAAGTTGATGCCACGTTCAGAGCTGACTCTGGTGGATTTAGTGCGGCGGAGAGGATTGAAACCATCACTGAAGCTGCTTAAAAGAAAAACGTACGTGGTCTCTTTTAACTCGCTTGCTTCTTTCAAACAAAAACTAAAAATGAAAGCATAGGTGCCATCTTTATTTCCCCTTACGCCAAGCCCTTTATATTCTAACCACGGAGCACACAGGATCCTTACGGGTTTGAAAACCGGCGACATCACTTTTATGCTGATCCTTACTCATGTCTGTCCCATTGCGATTCCCTGGCTGTAGTTTATGTATTGTTCTTTTGATTTCATGCAGTGTTATAGAGTGCAGTGAGCTGACTGCTGAAGTTCAGGATTGCTGAAAAAGCGCCTCCCTTTATTTCCTTTTGTGCGTTCCTGAATGCCCTTTATCTTAATCTCTCCATTTGTGACCCTCTGGTCCTTGTTTTTCAGGTCAAAGAAGTCCCCTGGGTCGACATTGTCTATACCTTTTAGGATTTTGAATGTTTGAATCAGATCACCGTAGTTCGTGAAACCTTCAAGACTGAATATCCAATTATTTTAGCCTGTGTGCATACGACATGCTTTTAAACCCGGATATGGTTGTTTCTTTTCTTTTGCACTCCTTTCTAGAGCAGCAATATATCCTTTTTATAACGAGGTGACCAGAACTCGAACACTGAATATTCTGTGATGAGGTCTTACTAATGCATTACAAAGTTTTAACATTAATTTCCTTGATTTAATTTCAAAACTTTTTCATAATATATCCGAGCATCTTGTTGGCTGTTGGAAAACATGGGAACAAGTATTGAATAGCAGTTTGTTAACATGAGGAATGACGGCTGTATTCATGTTATTTTTCTGAAAAGTGATTTAACATTGATAGAAGAAACCGTTAGTTCCAAAAATGCAAAGCACTGCTGTAATAGATGGAAGGCTGGGCTATATACTCTGGGTATATAGATAGCTTGCACTGCATTGACTCAAGCAAGCAAGAAATAATAGCAGCTTCATTGAGCAATGGATGGTAGCAGAGAGCTGAGAAAAAACACCAAGTTAACATATATTTAACTATACTTAAACAACTGCACATTAGAAGTAAATTGCCAATATGGTAGAGAAGTTAATTCTGAAGTTATGACAACTGAAAAGCGATTCTTTTGTGTCAAAAGCAAAATGACTGGCCAGCAGCACAAGACTGTGCCAAACAAGTCCTTTTGACCTCCAGCCCCACATGAAAGACGCTTGCCCTTCGAGGAGTCCACTGGGGTATAAAACTAATTTCAAACAGGTTTTAAGCTTAGAATATACAGCTGGTTTATGAGGGGTCATAAAGCTAGTCTTTGTGACCTCAGAAGGCCAGGCCATGACGTCAGGAGAGATCCAAAGAGATAATGCCACTGGGATCAAAGGTTCTCAAGAGGATAACAAAACCAGATGTATGGACCTTTTTTTGGCACCAGGGGTCTGGAAGAATGCACTGGAGTTCAGAGGTCGTCACACTCAGACCACACCACAGACACAGCCACACACACAATTCCTCACACTCAAATTAACAGGATACTGTGTTGTACCTTTTCCATTGGTTGAAAGTAAGTTATAGGAAGAGGAGAGAGACACCTATGCAGAAGGGTATTTAATGTCATGCAACAATTGTAAGAACGAAAGTTATTCAGTTTGTCCTGTACCTGACCAGACTCCCGCATATTTTCAATAAAACCTAACACTCCGGAGTGAAGGAAAAAGGACTCTTGTGCATTTCTGGAATCTACTTACTCACCATCCTTTTTTTTTTTTTTTTGTAAGTTACATCATTGGCCTTTTTTATAGTTTCCACACATTGTCTAGATAGAAGACATTTCTGAGCCAACATAAACTCCTAGGTCTTTTTCATAGATTCCTTATTTATTTTCAGTATCTCCCATATGATATTTATAATGCACATTGGGATCAGTATTAGGTCCCTCTGCTATTCCTAATCTACATTAATGATTTAGATTCTGGGTATAGTAAGCAAAACTGTTAAATTTGTAGACGACAATAAAAATAGGAGGAGTGGCAAAACACCGTATTGCAGCAGCAAAGGTCATCCAAAAATGATCTCGGCCAGCATTCAGAACTGGGCAGACACATGGCAAAATGACATTTAATAGAGGAAAGTGGAAGGTGCAACGAGGCAATACATTTCCCTTCCTTCTATATTGGTTAATTGTGGGCCTCTAGTTTTTATTTTAACATCGCTGAGTCCCTTTATCCCTTGTGGATTGGCAACCACAATTTAGAAACATCTAGAGAATGGATGAATGGGCAATAAAACATCACTGCTGTTTTAAAAGCTTGCTTTATTACACATTTAGCATTAAAAAGCAATCCATGTGATTTCTTTACCGGTAGTTCTAAACTGTTTTGTATCAGCCTCCACACAAAGCCGGCAGTGGGTATACTGTAATGATGCTCAGTCAGTCTGCCAGTGCACCAGGTTCATCTTAAAAACACGAAGCCTCAATAAAGCTCATTTGTAAAGTTAGTAAAGAATGGTAGCTATATAATCAGGAAGCTGAATGTGAACTCCTAGCTGGAGCAGCGAGAGAGAGGGAGAGAGGGGGCAGGAGGCAGAAGGGAGCGGGAGGCGCTGCTTCAGAGCAACCGGCTCCTGAACCTCCACTCCGCTGAGCAGAGACCGTTGGGATTTAAAATGCCAAGTTCCGAGCGCCGTTAGTATGGGCTGCCAGAAATGAGGAGAAAATAAATACAGCTTTTTATATAAATGTGTGCATTTAGATATCATTTAGAAATCTAGTTACAAAGATTTAACAGTTAACTAAGTATTTAAATACATCTTAAATCTCTTAGCTAGATTTAACAACTAGCTAAACAAATACATCTTAAATCTCTTAGCTAGATTTAACATTTAGTTAAATATTTAAATACATCTTCAATCTCTTAAGTAGATTTAACATTTGTGTGTGACGTGTGTGTCAGTACCTGTGTGTCTGTGTCTCCAGTGTGTGTCAGTACCTGTGTGTTTGTGTGTGTGTGTTTCTCGGTGTGTGTTTGTGTCTGGATGTGTTTATTAAGTCTCAGTGGTTGCGTTTGTGTCAGTATGTGTCTCGGTGTCTCAGTGTGTGTGTGTGTGTCTCTGTGTGTGTTTAGCCGGTGTGTGTGTGTGTCTCTCAGTGTGTGTGTGTGTGTCAGTACCTGTGTGTGTCAGTATCTTAGTGTGTGTGTTTGTGCGGGTGAGTACATGTGTGTGTGTGATGTCAGTGCCTGTTTGTGTGTGTTTGTCGAGTGTGTGTGTCTCAGTGTTTCTCAGTGTGTGTGTTCGGGTGTGTGTGTGTGTGTGTCTCAGTGTGTGTCTCAGTCACTTCAAGTCCTGAGAGCATTTTCAAGTGGAGGCGTGGTGGGTGACCCAGTCAAAAAGGCGCCAAGTTAGAAGCAAAGATTGTGTGAATCTTGGGCCCAACACCTTTCCAAGTGTGCCCTATTTGTGATGCTTGACAAAGATTGGCCTGATTGCTTCTCCTAACTAAGGATTTTGTGTTTAATCACCTTTCTACATTGACAATGTTTTTGTCGTGGGATTGAGAGGTTAGAAAAACGTGTTTGAAGCTTGACCGAGTCTCTATACAGCTCAAGTTTAGCTGTTTCACCCATATTGCAATGACAAACTAAATCACTTGAATTGCCATCTGTACCAAGGGTCTAGAGAACACTCTTACATCAAATGTGATAAATATAGTATATATATATATATATATATATATATATATATATATATATATATATACGTACATGTATCATACTCTCTCCTCATCCTCATCATCCTCATCGGTTCAATCAGGAGTGACTGTTTCCAGACTTGACCCTTGACCGTTGTGTAACGGTCATTATTTATTTCTTACAGACTTCCCTTATCCAGACTCCGTTATCCAGGGTCACTTGCAATTGTTAAGTTCTCTCGAGTACAAAGTATCACATTAAAAGTATCATAATACAGATATGAAGTATAAAATCAATTAGTAAAACAAAATAATAAAACACCAGTAAACTATAAACAAGAAACGAAATTCGAGCTAAAAGCAGAGCAGCAGCTCTCGCTATTCCTTATCCAATGCTGCCATCATTAACAGCCATTGGTAAAACTATTGGTTTATTACATATTTTTTTTTATTTTTTATCAGGCACAGCTCAGTGACAAGCGGGTTGCTGGTGCCTCTGCTGTTTACAATGGTGGTACAGTTGAGTGAAATTCTGACGACATTATTGCAATACATTATTATTTATTTCTTAGCAGGTATCCAGAACGCACAATTATTACAAATTATCGCTGGTACAAGTATCACATTGTAAAGTATCACATTACAGGGCAATATCCATAATACAGATGAGCAGATATGAAAGTACCATAAAAGTCAATTCAAGTAGAGCAAATAATAAAGCACGGTAAATTGGAAGCGAATTAGGCTAAAACAGCTACAAACCTGATAGTAAATATTTGCTGATATGAGTCCAGTAAGAACAGAGCAGTAAGCATGATAAATGCGAGAATGATTTCAAATGAGCAATTACAGAAAACGTTATTATTTATACACAGTACTCTCCTGGCTATCTATAAATATTGTTTTTGCTGTATTTAAATGTATCTGAAATGTCTATTTTGCACAGGGTTAAGGTTATTACGAGTCATTTCAAAAGGGCAACTGAGCTGATAGATGAATGCGGATATAGATATATTAAAACAAACAGTTCTAGTAAATGGCCACACGATGGCAGCATTGTACAAAGATAGCGAGGCTCTTACGTTCACCGTCTCCATGGCGACCAGGTTTGGCGAGGAAGCCCCTGCGATAGTACCTCCCAATATGAGTTTAATTGTTGTTAAAACCAATACTATTTTAATCCTGGCAGGGACTGATAAACAGCCTTTGTGCAGCAGTTGCCATACTGTGTGCAGAATCAGGGGAGCGCTGGGTGCTGGAGTGCGCTGCAGGGCAGATTTCCACTCGTCACAAGGGAATATAAGGATGCCATGTTCAGAGCTGACTCTGTGATTTGATGCGTGGAGAGATTGAAACCACTGAAGCTGCTTAAAAAAAAGTAGCTTGTCGTGGTCTTTAGCACCGCTGTTTTTCAAACAAAATTCAAAAATGAAAGCATGTGTGCCACTTATTTCCCTACAAGCCCTTGTGCTAACAAAAGAACACACAGACTCTTACGGGGTTTGAGCCGCACATCACTACTTGTGGATCCTTTACTCATGTCTGTCCCACAGGAGTTCCTGGCTGTGATTTATGTGGCTGTTCTTTGATTTCATGCAGTGTTATAGAAGTGTGCAAGGCTGACTGCTAGTCTGTGATGGTTGAAAGTGCCTCCTATTTTGTGTTCTGAATGCCCCTTTATCTAATCTCCATTTGTGACCCCTGGTCCTGTTTCTTTCAGGTCCACAGCCCCTGGGTAACCTGTCCCTTTTTAGGATTTTGAATGTTTGAATCAGATCACCGTGTAGTCTTCTTTGTTCAAGACTGAATAGATTCAATTATTTTAGCCTGTGTGCATCGACATGCCTTTTTAAACCGGGATAATTCTGGTTGCTCTTCTTTGCACTCTTTCTGAGCAATATCCTTTTTATGTGAGGTATTAAGACTGAACACAATATTCTAGATGAGGTCTTACACTAATGCATTGTAAAGTTTTAACATTACTTCCCTTGATTTAATTTCAAAACTTTTCATATATCCGAGCATCTTGGCTGTTGGAAAACAGCAAGACAATGTTAGATAACAGTTTACTCACATGAGATAGCGGCTGTAATTGTGTTATTTTCTGAAAGTGATTTAACATTGGATAGAAGAAACTGTTAGTTCAAAAGTAAGCACTGCTGTAATAGATGAAGGCTGGCTATATACTCTGGGTATATAGATACTTGCCATTGACTCCAAGCAAGCAAGAAATAATAGCAACTTCATTGAGCAATGGATGGTAGCAAGAGCTGAGAAAACGCAAGTTAACATATGTTTAACTATATGACAACTGCACATTGAAGTAAATTGAAAGCAATATGGTAGAAGTTACCCTGAAGTTTGCCTGACAACTGAAAAGTTCTTTTTGTGTCAAAGCAAATGACTGACCAGCAGCACAAGACTGTACAAAACAAGTCCTTTGACCTCAGCCCTGACATGAAAGACGTTTGCCCTTCAGGGAGTCCACTGGGGAACAAAACTAATTAAACAGGTTTTGCTTAGAATATAGCTAGTAGTTTGAGAAGTCCATAAAGCTAGTCTTCAGGACCAGAAGGGCCAGGCTCTAAGACGTCAGAGAGATCAAGAGATAATGCCACTGGGATCAAAGGTTCTCAAGGGATAACAAAACCAGATGTATGGACCTTTTTGGCACCAGGGGTCTGAGAATGCACACTGAGTTCAGAGGTCGTCACACTAGACTACACACACAGTTACACACACACACACACACCTCCATCTCGGGATAATGTATTTGTACCTTTTCCATTGGTTAGATGTTATAGGAGAGAGACACCTATGCAGAAGGGTATTTAATGTCATGCAACAATTGTAAGAACAGTATTATTCAGTTTGTCCTGTACCTGGGACCAGACTCCCTGCATTTCAATAAACCTAACACCTGAGTGAAGAAAGACTCTGTGCATTTTCTTAGATCTACTTACTCCACCATCCTTTTTTTTTTGTAGAACACATCATTGGCCTTTTTTTTATAAGCTTCCACACATTGTCTAGATAGAAACATTTCTGAGCCAACATAAACTCCTAGGTCTTTCACTTAGATTCCTTATTTATTTTAATTATCTCCCATGCGTATTTATAATGCACATTGGGATCAGTATTAGGTCCTCTGCTGTTCCTAATCTACATTGATTTAGATTCTGGTATAGTAAGCAAACTTATTAAATTTGTAGGCGACACAAAATAGGAGGTAGCAGAAACACTGTTGCAGCAGCAAAGGTCATTCAAAAATGATCTACGACAGCATTCAGAAATTTAGGCAGACACATGGCAAATGACATTTAATAGAGGAAAGTGGAAGGTGCTGCCGCATGAGCAATACATTCTCCCCTTCCTCTATATTGGTTAATTGTGGGCTCTAGTTTTTTATTTAACATCGCTACAGGTCCCTTATCCTGTGGATTGCAATACAATTAGAAACATCTAGAATGGATGGGAATGGGCAATAAACATCACTGCTGTTTCTCTTAAAGCGTGTTTATTTATTTCTAATACTGGACCCTGTCTTAATACTGTATCATTCTGAATATGAATATAGCTGAGTTATTAATTGTAGGTAATGCCCAGAATACCAGATACACATTTAGCATTAAAGCAATCCATATGATTTTCTTACCAGTCGTTCATTATTTTGTATCAGCCTCCACACACAAAAGAGGCAAAGGCGCGGTCGTTATACTGTAATGATGCTCCAATCAGTCTGCCCAGACTGCACGGAATTCATCTTAAAAACAAAACCTCAATAAAAGCTCATTTGTAAAAGTTAGTAAAGAATAGGCGCTATATAATCTAAGGAAGCTGAATGTGAACTCCTAGCTGGAGCAACGAGAGAGGGAGAGAGGGGGCAGGAGGCAGAGAAGGGCCCGGAGGCAGCTGCTGAGCAACCGGCTCCTGAACATTCACTCCGCTGAGCAAGACCGTTAGGATTTAAAAATGCGAAAGTTCCGAGCGCCCGTTAGTATGGGCTGCCAGAAATGAGGAAGAAATAAATACAGCTTTTTATAAATGTGTTCAGATATCATTTAGAAATCTATGAATTACAAGATTTAACAGTTAACTAAATATTTAAATACATCTTAAATCTCTTGGCTAGATTTAACAGCTAGCTAAATATTTAAATACATCTTAAATCTCTTAGCTAGATTTAACATTTAATTAAATGTTCATCTTCAATCTCTTAAGTAGATTTAACATTTGTTAATGCGTGTGTCGAATACCTGTGTCTGTGTCTCCAGTGTGTGTGTCAGTACCTGTGTGTTTGTGTGTGTGTGTGTTTCTCGGTGTGTGTGTTTGTATACCGGTGTGTTTGTGCGTCTCAGTGGTTGCGTTTGTGTCAGTATGTGTCTCGGTGTCTCAGTGTGTGTGTGTGTCTCTGTGTGTGTTTGTCGGTGTGTGTGTGTGTCTCAGTGTGTGTGTGTGTGGTGCCTGTGTGTGTCAGTATCTTAGTGTGTGTGTTGTGCAGGTGAGTACATGTGTTAGTAGTAATAGCGTGTCAGTGCCCTGTTTGTGTGTGTTTGTAGTGTATTATTATTGTCTCAGTGTTTCTCAGTGTGTGTGTTTCAGTGTGTGTGTGTGTGTGTCTCAGTGTGTGTCTGGTCACTTCAGAGTCATACAAAGGCATTTTCAAGTGGGCGATAAAAGTGGAGTAGGCGATCAAAAAAAGGCGTAAGTTAGAAGCAAGAATTGTGTGAATCTTGGTTTAGCACCTTTCAAAGTGTGCCTATTTGCTTGATGCTTGACAAGATTGGCCTGATTGCTTCTCTAACTTGGGATTTTGTGTTTGATATCACCCTTTCTACATTGACAATGTTTTGTCGTGGGGTTGAGAGGAGTTAGAAAAACGTGTTTGAAGCGAGAGTCTCTATATACAGCTCAAAGAGTTTAGCTGTTTTACCATGTTGCAGCAGCAAAACTAAATCCTTAGAATTACCATCTGTACCAAAGTCTGAAACACTCTTGTCAAATGTGATAAATATATAAATATATATATATATATATATGTATATATATATATATATATATATATATATATATACAGTACATGTATATCCTTACTCCTCCTCCCTCATCCTCATCATCCTCATCAGTTCAATCCAAATTTGACTGTTTGAGCTTGACCCTTGACCGTTGTGTATGATAAGTATTTATTTCTTACAGACTTCCTTATCCGAACTCCGTTATCCAGGGTCCTTGCAATTTGTTACAAGTTCTCTCAGTACAAAGTATCATTAAAATATCATAATACAGTGTAGAAGTGTAAATCAATTTAGTAAAACAAATAATAAAGCACCAGTAAACTATAAACAAGGTAAATTAGAACTAAAAACGAGCACTTATCTCGCTATTCGCCATCAATACTTATGCATCGTGTAGCCCATTGTAGTAGAACTGTTGGTTTATTACATATTTTTATTTTTTTTTATCAGAGCACAGCTCAGTGACAAGCAGTTGCTGGTGCCCTCTGCTGTTTACAATGGGTAGTACAGTTGAGTAGAATTCACAATGACATTGTTACTATTGTATTATTTATTTCTTAGACATCAGGGCTGCTTACAATTATTACAAATTATCACAGTACAAAGTATCATTGTAAATATCACATTACAGAATATCATAATACCAGATAAGAGCAGATATGAAAGTACCATAAAAATCAATTCAAGTAAGAGCAAAATAATAAAGCACACAGTAAATTATAGGCGAATTAGAGCTAGGCAGCTAAACCTGATAGTAATATTTGCTGATATGGTCCAGTAAGAACAGGCAGTAAGCATGATAAATGCATGAGAATGATTTCAAATAAGAACAATTGAAAACGTTATTATTTATACACAGTACTCTCCTGGCTATCCTATAAATATTGTTTTGCTGTATTTTAAGAATGTATCTAAATGTCTATTTTTACTGAGGGTTAAGGTTATTGCAAGTCATTTCAAGGAGCAACTGAGCTGATAGATGAATATGGATATAGATATAAAACAAACAGTTCTAGTAAATGGCCACAGTGGCAACATTGTACAAGAATAGCGAGAGCTGCGTTCTGCCCGTCTCCATGGCGACCAGGTTTACAGCACAGGAAGCCCTGCGACGACACCTCCCGTGAGTTTAATTATTTATTCTTAAAACCAATACTATTTTAATCACAGCAGGGACTGATAAACAGCCTTTGTGCAGCAGTTGCCATGCTGTGTGCGGAATCAGGGCTGTGTGGGTGCTGGAGTGCGCTACAGGCAGATTTCCACTCGATCACACAAGGGAATATAAAGGATGCCATGTTCAGGCTGACTCTGTGATTTAGTGCGTGGAAGATTGGAAACCACTGAGCTGTGCCAAAAAAAAAAAGTAAAGAAAGCGTGCGGTGGTCTTTAACTTCGCTGTTTTTCAAAACAAAAGATTCAAAAATGAAAGCATGTAATGCCACTTATTTCCCTAAGCCTTGTCTTTAACCAGGGGCACACAGACTCTTAAAGGGGTTTGAAACCGCACATCACTGTGATCCTTACTCATGTCTGTCCCACAGGAGTTCCCTGGCTGTAGTTTATGTGGCTGTTCTTGATTTCATGCAGTGTTATAGAGTGTGCAGATTGACTGCTAGTCTGTGATGGTTGAAAAGTGCTCTATTTGTGTTCTGAATGCCCCTTATCTAATCTCCATTTGTGACCCCTGGTCTTGTTTTTCAGGTCAAAGAAGTCCCCTGTCGACATTGTCTATACCTTTTTAGGATTTTAACGTTTGAATCAGATCACCGTAGTCTTTTGTTCAAGACTGAATAGATTCAATTATTTTAGCCTGTGTGCATATGGTATATGCCTTTTAAACCCGGATAATTCTGTTGCTCTTCTTGCACTCTTTCTAGAGCAGCAATATCCTTTGTAACGAGGTGACCAGAACTGAACACAATATTCTAGATGAGGTTCATTAATGCATTGTAAAGTTTTTAACATTACTTCCCTTGATTTAATTTCAAAACTTTTCAGCACATCTAGCATCTTGTTGGTTGCTGGTTATGGAACAAGTATTGAATAGCAGTTTGCTACATGAGGAATGACAGCTGTATTCATGTTATTTTTCTGAAGTGATTTAACATTGGATAGAAGAAACTGTTAGTTCCAAAATGCAAGCATTGCTGTAATAGATGAAGGCTGACTGTATACTCTGGGTATATAGATACTTGCACTGCATTGACTCAAGCAGAAATAATAGCAGCTTCATTGAGCAATGGATAGTAGCAGAGAGCTGAGAAAAACGCAAGTTAACATATTTAACTAAGCAAGCAACTGCACATTAGAAGTAAATTGAAAGCAATATGGTAGAGAAGTTACCTGAAGTTATGACAACTGAAAAGTTCTTTTATTGTCAAAGCAAATGACTGGCCAGCAACACAAGACTATACAAACAGTCTTTTGACCTCCAGCCCACCTGACATGAAAAGCGTTTGCCCTTGAGGTCCACTGGGGTAAACTAATTAAACAGGTTTTTGCTTAGAATATACAGCGTTTATGAGGGTCATAAAGCTAGTCTTCCAGGGGGACCAGAAGGGGCCAGGCTCTAAGACGTCAGAGATCCAAAGAGATAATGCCACTGGGATCAAAGGGTCTCAGAGGATAACAAAAAGCCAGATGTATGGACCTTTTTTGGCACCAGGGTCTGAAGAATACTGAGGTTCAGAGGTCGTCACACTAGACCCCACACAGACACACACACACACACACACACACTCCCTCACTAAATTAACAGAAGGATAATGTGTTGTACCTTTTCCATTGGTTGAGTGTTATAGGAAGAGGAGGAGGGAACACACCTATGCAGAAGGTATTTAATGTCATGCAACAATTGTGAAGCAGGTATTCAGTTTTGTCCTGTACCTGGGACCAGAACTCCCTGCATATTTCAATAACCTAACACCTGGTGAAAAGGACTCTGTGCATTTTCTTGAATCTACTTACTCATACATCCTTTTTTTTTGTAAGTTACATCATTGGACTTTTTTCATAGCTTCCCCACATTGTCTAGATGAAGACATTTCTGAGCCAACATAAACTCCTGGACTTTTTTCATAGATTCCTTATTCATTTTCAGTATCTTGCGTCACAAAGACCGGAGTGGGTGGCGCTGACCAGATGCAGGAAACAAACAGAGATGTGGTTTGCGAAATGGGCACGATCGCGCTTGCATTTAACAATAAAACAGCACAGAAAAAAAAAGGTTTGAACAGAACACAAAATAGGACACGGCATTTCACGCCAAAATAAAGAGACAAACAAAACGGACTATACAGTAAACAAACGGTGTAACGGACAGACACACACAAACACGGTGAGTGAAAACACTTAATTTACGTTTACTTTGTTTTTTTTTTCCTTTCTCTCCCGCTTCCACTCACCAACACCCAACCACGAAAGTGAAAGAAATGTGTCTATATATACTGTTGTGTTGATTCAATTACTAATTAATTATTCACTTGAACCTGTTAATGGAATTAATTCTGTGCAACCCTACCACATACTACCTTAACCAGCACGTGAAGCGGATTTAGCCTCCTGTTGCCTAAATACAAATCTACCTTTTTAAATCACCGTGAAACACCAGCAGACCCGTTTATATCCGATGTGCCAATCTAACCACACCAACATTTACACACACGCAACATACAACATAATATACACACAGGGCAGGGGCACATTGCCACATATACCCCCCTGTTACAAAGCACCACAACAGCCTCAGCAGCCACCTCCCCCATAAAAATCCAGCAGTCCCAGGACGAGTCTCGGGCACGGAAGGGAGCTTCCAGGGGCCTGGTGGCAATGTTGCAGTAGCCAGGCTGCTACTGGCCATGCTGTCCAACAGACGTACAGCAGCTCCCAAACAAACTCCTTCGGCAGGGGCAGTCCTGGCAGCGGAAGGCTGCTTGGGGAGATGGTCTCTGACCTCCCTCTTCTTCGTAACCGGCGGCTCCCTCTTCCGGGCTCCGGCCTGATCTCTTCTACCCAGCACAAGTACTTGCAGGTGGGGGTGATGTCCGGACCTCCCCCGATCTCCGGCGTGAGAACTGCAGTGGGAGCGGTCTCGGCCTCCCCACGATCTGTGGCGAAACTGCTGCAGTGGGAGCAGGTCTCCAGACCTCCCCACGATCTCCGGCTTAGCGAAACTGCTGCAGTGGGAGCAGGTCTCAGACCTCCCCACGATCTCAGCAGGAAACTGCTGCAGTGGGAGCAGGTCTCCTGACCTCCCCACGATCTCCAGCAGCGAAACTGCTGCAGTGAACAGTCTCCTGACCTCCCCACGATCTCGGCAGCGAAACTGCTGCTGGGGTTGGTAGTCTCAGACCTCCTCCCCCTTCTTACGTGGCGACAGCTCCCCTTTCTGGGGCTCCAGCCACCGTACTCCCGTGGTGGATGCGGAAGCAGAGACAGCTCCTGCTGTTCTGCTTCTGGCAGTAACGAGCAGCTCCTGCTCCTCTGCTCCTGGAAGTGTGAGAAGCAGCTCCTGCTCACTCTGCTCCTGCCGATGTGGAGTGGGGAGGCAGAGGCAGCTTCGCTGCCTGCTCCTGCCGGTGTAGGTGGCGGAGGCAGGCGAGGCTGCTCCTGCTGCCTGCCCGGTGGAGGTGGCGAGGCATCTCCGCCGCCTGCTCCTGCGATGAAGGTGGAGCAGTGGCAGTCTCCTGCCGATGGAGGTGGGGCAAGCGTGTAGTCTTCCGGGGACTGGTGCTGCTCTGCCTCTTGCAGGGAACGTGCGGCTCCGCTCCATTGCAGGGGAGCTGGTGCGGCTCTGCCTCTGAAGGAAAAACCAGGCATCCTCTGCTGGTTGTGCTGGGGAAACCAGCAGGCATTCTTCCTCTGCTGGTTGCTGGGAAACCAGCAGGCATTCTTCCTCTGCTGGTTGTGCTGAAACCAGCAGGCATTCTTCCTCTGCTGGTTGTGTTGGGGAAACCAGCAGGGCCCTCTCTGCTGGTTGTGATGGGAAACCAGCAGGCATTCTTCCTCTGCTGGTGAAGGCGGGAACAGCTGCCTCTCAGGCTTGGTTCCCGCGGTCCCCGTCTGGGGGCTGGGCGCCGCGGTCCCCGTGGGTTCGCGCTTGGACGCCGCGGTCCCCCGCCTGGGCGCTGGTTCCTCCTCTTCATACTGGGTGGGGCATATATTAGTTCATAAGCCCTGCCAGCCAGGGCATAACTCTGCCGCGAGGTTCTTTTAAAAACCTCCAGCCATCATCCCCGACCTCCTCTTTTGGGCTGTGGGCACCGGCCTCCCGCTAGCTGTGGACGCTCAGGCTCCTCCCGCTTGGGCTGTGGCCTCAGGCTCCTCCCGCTTGGGCTGTGGACGCTCAGGCTCCTCCCGCTTGGGCTGTGGATGCTCAGGCTCCTCCCGCATGGGCTGTGGGACGCCAATCCTCCCGCTTGGGCTGTGGACGCTCAGGCTCCTCCCGCTGGGCTGGACGCCAGGCCTCCTGGGCTAGCTGTGGATCGCCAGGCTCCTCCCGCTTAGGCTGTGGACACTCAGGCTCCTCCACTCAGGTACTGGAGAGGGCAGCGGCTGCTCCTCTCCTCTTGCTCTGGAGGCATCCCTCCCATGTCTGCAGCTAGGTACCCCAGCACCACCATGGTGAGGTCACGAGCCGGATCACCCGGGTTGTGTTGTTGCTCCCAGTCCCTCCCCATGGTTTCCCATCTCGCATCTGCAGCGTGAATAACCCAGGGGAGGTCACTTCCACTGGCTGAGATTCCCCTCAGGGTGCACCAGCCAGTCCCATATTTCCGGAATGATTGGGGAACCCGGTGGCAGTGGGGGTAGAGGGTGGCTACTGCCCGTTGTATCCTCCTCCCAGCCCGGCATGCAGGATGAGTGCTGCAGCTGTTGTTGTTGCTGCTGCTGCTTCGCTGCTTCCTGCAGCTCTTTCTTCCATCCTCGCTTTACTGTTTTTTTTTTTTTTTTTGTAATCCAAAACCCCTCTCACAATCTCACAGCGCTTGAGCGCTTGTTTATCTAATGACACCACGTGTCACAAAGACGGCCGGAGTGGGTGGTGTCAGACCAGATGCAGGAAATAAATAAACAGAGATGTGGTTTGGTGAAGCTGGGCACGTGATCGCATTGTAGCATTTAACAAAACAGCACAGAAAATAAAAGGTTTGAACAGAACACAAAAGGACATGGCACTTCACGCCAAAATAAAGAGACAAAACAAAACGGACTATACAGTAAACAAGCAGTTGCACGGACAGACACACAAACACGGTGAGTGAAAAACACCCTAATTTACGTTTACTTTGTTTTATTTTCCTTCTCTCTCCCGTTCTCCACTCACCGAACACCCAACCACGAGTGAAAGAAATGTGTCTATATACTGTTGTGCTGGGATTCAATTACTATTAATTATTCACTTGAATCCAGCACGAATAATTTGTGCAACCCCGTCACATACTACCTTTAACCAGCACGTGAAGGATTTATTGCCTCCTCGTGCCTAAATACAACCCTACCTTTTTAAATCACACGAAACACAGACCGTTTATATCCCGTGTACCAATCTACACCAACATTTACACGCACGCAACATACAACACATAATATGCACACAGGGCGGGCACATTGCCACACTCCCATATGATATTTATAATGCACATTGGGATCAGTATTAGGTCCTCTGCTATTCCTAATCTACATTAATGATTTAGATTTCTGGTATAGTAAGCAAACTTGTTAAATTTGTAGACACACAAAAATAGGAGGAGTGGCAAACACTGTTGCAGCAGCAAAGGTCATTAAAAATGATCTCGACAGCATTCAGAACTGGGCAGACACATATAAATGACATTTAATAGAGGAAAGTGGAAGGTGCTGCATAGGCAATACATTTCCCCTTCCTTTCTATATTGGTTAATTGGGCTCTAGTTTTTTTATTTAACATCGCTGAGTCCCTTATCCCTGTGGATTGCAAAACCACAATTTAGAAACATCTAGAGAATGGATGGAATGGGCAATAAACATCACTGCTGTTTCTCTTAAAGCGTGTTTATTTATTTCTAATACTGGACCCTGTCTTAATACTGTATCACATTCTGAATATGAATATAGCTGAGTTATTAATTGTGGTACACTTAGAATACCAGATACACATTTAGCATTAAAAAGCAATCCATGTGATTTTCATCAGTCGCTCATTATTTTGTGTATCAGCCTCCACACAAAGCCGAAAGCGCGGATTCTGTAATGGTCCAGTCAGTCTGCCCGGACTGCACCTGAACCATCTTAAAACACGAGCCCCAATAAGCTCATTTGAAAAGTTAGTAAAGAATGGCGCTATATAATCTAAGGAAGCTGAATGTGAACCCTAGCTGGAGCAACGAGAGAGGGAGAGAGGGGGGGGGCAGAAAGGATATGAGACGCAGCTAGGGCAACCTGCTCCTGAACATTCCACCGCTGAGCAGAGACCGTTAGGATTTAAAATGCCAAAGTTCCGAGCTACCGCGTGGGCTGCCAGAAATGAGGAGAAAATAAATACAGCTTTTTTATAAATGTGTATTCAGATATCATTTAGAAATCTAGTTACAAGATTAAACAGCTAAATATTTAAATAAATCTTTAAATTTTAGCTAGATTTAACATTTACCTAAATATTTAAATTATTATTATTATTTTTTTTCTTAGCAGACGCCTATCAGGGCGACTTACAATCATAAAGCAAATACAAATACATTTCAGTGTTACAATACAAGTAATACAATAAGAGCAAGAATTACAATAATTTTTGTTCATGTGACAAACCACAATTCAATAATACAGATAATAGTGAAAGTTACATCAGGATATGATTAAATAGTGATAGTTACATCAGGATATGATTAAGTACAAAAATACTACAGGTTAAACACTTGGCAGATTACAATATTCTGAAGTACAGGATTAAATGTAGTAAAAGGGGGGCAGATAAGAGCAAATAAAGCATATTTAAATGAAGGGTGATAGTGTCCCAGGATACAACAGAGAGAGTTCTACAGGTGCTGTCTAGGCGGTGTGAGTCTTAAGGGAGCCAGAATGTGGTCAGGGACTGGGCCGTCCCTGACATCTGTGGGAAGGTCATTCCACCACTGCTGGG
Organism: Huso huso; assembly: GCA_036884735.1. Classification (NCBI taxonomy): domain Eukaryota; kingdom Metazoa; phylum Chordata; class Actinopteri; order Acipenseriformes; family Acipenseridae; genus Huso; species Huso huso. Next base: position 17,046 of record JAHFZB010000513.1, read on the forward strand.
TGAGGTGGAAGGAGCGGGCTCTGGAGGCAGGGGAGCGTGGGAGGTAGAGCTAGTCTTCTAGTGCAGGCGGAGCGGAGAGGTCGAGTGGGGGTGTAGGGAGAGATGAGGGTCTGGAGGTAGCTGGTGCAGTCTGGTCAAGGCATCTGTAGGCTAGTATAAGAGTCTTGAACTGGATGCGAGCGTGATCGGGGAGCCAGTGGAGCGAGCGGAGTAGTGGAGAAGGCGTGGGGCGAGGCAGAGAACACCAGGCGGGCAGCAGAGTTCTGATGAGCTGGAGCGGACGGGTGGTGGACGAGGGAGGCCAGCCAGGAGGGAGTTGCAGTAGTCTAGGCGGGAGAGTACCAGGGCCTGGACCAGGAGCTGGTAGCATAGTTGGTGAGGAAGGTCGGATTCTTCGGATGTTGCTCAGGAAGAACGGCAAGCGCGTGCCAGAGTGGAGATGTGCTGGGAATAAGAGAGGCAAGGGTCCAGGTGACTGAGGTTCTTAGTGGAGGAAGAGGAGAGAGGGTAGATTCCAGAGGAAGAGAGATAGAGACAGAGAAGGGGAGGAAGAGGGGGAAGAAACAGGAGGTCATTTTAGACAGGTTGAGTTTGAGGTGATGAAAAGCATCCAGGAAAAGATAGCAGACAGACAGGTAGAGATACGGGAGGAGATGGTGATTCAGAGGGGGAAGGAGGGAAATTGAGCATCATCAGCATAGAAATGGTATGAGAAAACCATAGGATGCGATGAGGGGGCCCAGGAGCGTGGTGTAGAGAGAGAACAGGAGGACCAAGACTGACCCTGGGGGACCTGTTGAGAAAGGGCGAGGTGGAGGTTGCTCCACGCCAGGTTACCTGCGCGCGGTTGGAGATAAGAGGAGAACCAGGCCAGAGAGGCCAGAGATCCCAGGTCAGAAAGAGATGATAGAAGAATAGAGGATCGACAGTGTGTCAAAGGCAGCAGAGAGGAGGTCAAGAATTAGGGACAGAGGGAGAGAGAGGCAGCTCAGGCAGATTTTAGTGAGTTAGTGAGACAGGAGGGCGGTTTCAGTGGAGTGAGCAGAGTGGATGCCAGATTGGAGAGGTCGAGCAGATAGTGGTTGGACAGGAAAGAGAGCTGGCGGTGTACAGCCGGGGCTCAAGGGTTTTGGAGAGGAAGGTAGGAGGGAGACAGGGCGGTAGCTCTGGAGGAGGTGTGGGTTGAGGGTAGGTTTTTTGAGGAGGGGAGTGATAGGCTTGTTTGAAGGTAGAGGCTTAAGAGACCAGAAAGGAGAGAGGTGTTGAGAAGGGATAAGATGAAGGAAGTAGAGCAGGAGCAGCAGCTTGAAAGAGGGAGGGGGAGGGGTCCAGGGCACATGTGGTGGGTTTGTGACCCTGGAGCAGGAGGAGAGGTCAGAGTCTGAGAGGGGGGAGATGGTGGAGAGGAGGGGTGAGTTAGTAGGGGATGTAGTGGGTGTAGGGGTTTGGAGCAGGAGGGGGTGCAGGGGAGGGAGAGGTGTTAAAGAGTTTATGGATATCTGAGATTTTAGAAGAGAAGAAGGAGGCAAAAGTCATCAGGGGAGATAGAGGAGGGAGGAGGAGGGGGGAGGTTTAGGAGGGGAGGAGAAGGTAGAGAATAGTTTACGGTTGTTAGTGGAGGCTTGACATACAGGATTGGAAATAAGCACATTTAGTAGAGGAGAGAGTAGAGGAGAAGGAGGAGAGGAGAGTGCAAAGGTCTAGGGCAGCATGGAGTTTGGTTCTCTTCCATTTCTTTTCAGCAGATCGCAGTGATTCTTGCCGAGCGGAGAGCAGAGGAGAGCCAGGGATGGGAGGGGAGGCGGGCAGGTCGGGAGGAGGGACAGAGGGAGTCGAGGAGGAGGTGAGGAGAGAAGAGGGTGGGAGGTAGCAGAGTCCACGGAGAGTTGTGGAGAAGGAGCGATGGGAGGGAGGTGAGAGAGCAGTGGAGGCAAGGACAGGGGGAGACAGAGCGGAGGTTACTGGCGTAGAGGTGATGATAGTGGGGGGTAGGAGGAGCAGGGAGAGGGGTAGAGGCAGAGAAAAAGAGATGAAATAGTGATCAGAGGTCCAGGGGGTGACAGAGAGGGTGGAGGGCAGCAGGCCCTGGAGAAGGTGAGGTCCAGTTGACTGCCAGCTTGTGGGTAGGAGGGGGGGGGAGAGAGACAGAAGGTCGAAGGAGTGAAGGAGAGGGAGGAATCCAGCAAGAGTGGTTGGGGTTGGAGAGATGGATGTTGAAGTCACCAACAGGACAGTCGGGGTAGACAGAGAGGGAGGGGAGAGAGGATAGTGAGTTCATCCAGAAAGTGAGTGAGAGGCCCAGGGGGGCGGACAGAACAATGAGCAGAGTTGACAGGAGAGGTTAGTTGGACTGCATGAAATTCAAAGGTATTGAGAGAGTGAGGTGAGATCGGAGGGGACAGAAAAGAGTAAGGAGGGGAGAGAGGAGAAGACTGCCCCACCTCCCCGTCCAGTGAGACGCGGGTATGGGACAGGGCGAGAAGAGAGGACAGGGCAGCAGGAGTAACAGTGTTATCAGGGGACAGCCAGGTTTCAGTGAGAGTAAGAAATCGAGCGAGAGGTGGGAGGCAAAGCAGAGATGAAATCAGCTTTGTTAGCAGAAGAGTGACAGTTCCAGAGTGCACCAGAGAGGTGCGGGAGGGGGGAGAGGCAGAGAAATGAGGTTAGAGGGGATGGAGGAGCAGCAGCGAGGGAGGGCAGAGGACAAGGACGGAGGACAGAACAGGGGATGAGAGACAGTCATAGCAGGACAAGCAAGACAAAAAGGCAAACTAGGAGCAGTAGGTGGAGGGTACAGACCTCACTAGTAGATAGCTTCTTCTAGAGGCCCCGTTAGGTTCGGATCTAGTCGAACAGCGTCCTCAGCGCAGTCCTCCCTCGCTGGACTCCCACAGCTAGACTCCCCGCCCTTTTGTTGAGGCTCTTCTGTTTGCTGGCGCCTGCGGCTATCTTGCTTCAGACGCTGGTTACCTGTAGACTCCCACAGCTAGACTCCCGCCTTTTGTTGAGGCTCTTCTGTTTGCTGGCGCCGTGCTGGCGCAGAAATAAGCTACTTGATTAAATGTTACACCTGTTTGGCAAAAGAACCAACTAAACTGTGTGGAAACCAATCAAATAGCAAAATCAACTGCCTAATCAATTTAGCCACCACCTGGTACTAATCACACACTAACTCAGCCAATTCAAACACCACCTTACAATGTCACCAAATGTAGTAAGTTAAAATTACTAGAAGCAGGAACTAATCTATCTGCCTCTGTCCCTGGTTACCTGTAGACAATATATCTATATCCATATCTATCTATTCATCTATCAGCTCAGTTGCCTTTTGAAATGACTCAGAATAACCTTTAACCTCTGTGCAAAATAGACATTTCAGATACATTCTTAAAATACAGCAAAAACAATATTTACAGGATAGCCAGGAGAGTACTGTGTGTATAAATAATAACGTTTTCTGTAATTGCTCTTATTTGAAATCATTCTCATGTATTTTATGCTTACTGCCTGTTCTTACTGGATTCATATCAGCAAATAGTTACTATCAGGTTTAGCTGCTCTTAGTCGAATTAATCTTTTATAATTTACTGTGTGCTTTATTATTTTGCTCTTACTTGAATTGATTTTATGGTGCTTTCATAGCTGCTCTTATCTGTATTATGATATTCTGTAATGTGATTTTATAATGTGATACTTTGTACTGTGATCATTTGTAATAAATTGTAAGCAGCCCTAGATGTCTGCTAAGAAATAAATAATAATAACAGTAACAATGTCATTGTGAATATCACTAACTGTACTACCATTGTAAACAGCAGAGGGCACCAGCAACCGCTTGTCACTGAGCTGTGCTCTGATAAAAAAAAAAAAAAAAAAGTAATAAATCAACAGTTCTACTAAATGGCCACACGATGGCAGCATTGGATAAGAAATAGCAAGAGCTGTGTTCTGCTTTTAGTCGGATTTGCTCTTGTTTATAGTTTACGTGTGCTTTATTATTTTGCTCTTACTTGAATTGATTTTATACTCATATCTGTATTATGATATTTTTTAATGTGATACTTTGTACTGAGAGAACTTGTAACAATTGCAAGTCACCCTGGATAACGGAGTCTGATAAGGAAGTCTGCTAAGAAATAAATACGACTGCTATTAACAACGGTCAAGGGTCAAGTCTGAAACAGCCACCCTGATTGAACTGATGAGGATGAAGAGCATGGTGAGGATGAGGAGGAGGATGATATACATGTACTGTGTATATATATTATATATATATATATATATATATATATATAATCACATTTGATGTAAGAGTGTTTCAGACTTTTGGTACAGATGGTAATTCTAAGTGATTTAGTTTTTGCTGCAACATGGTGGAAAATAGCTAAACTCTTGGAGCTGTATAGAGAATCTCAAATTAGCTTCAAAACACGTTTTTTTCTAACTCCTCTCAATCCCACGACAACAAAACAGTCAATGTAAAAAAAACAAGTTAGAAAAACACAACAGCCGTTTAAAGGGGTGATATCAACACAAAAGCCCAAGTCAGAGAAGCAATCAGGCCAATCTTGTCAACATCAACAAATAGGCACACTTGAAAGGTGCTGGGGCCCAAGATTCACACAATTCTTGCTTCTAACTTGGTGTTTTTTTTGATCGCATCGCCCACTTTATCGCCCACTTGAAATGCTCTTTGTAATGACTTGAAGAGACTGAGACACACACACACTGAGATGCGACAGACACACACACCGAGACACACACCGAGACACACACACACACACCGAGACACACACCGAGACACACACACAGGTGCTAACACACAGAGGTACTGACCACACACACACACACAGGTAATGACACACACACAAGTACTGACATGCACACACACAGGTACTGACAAACACACACACAGGAACTGACCACACACACACAAAGGTACTGACACACACACAAAAGGTATTGACACACACACACAAAGGTATTGACACACACACAGATACTCAGGTAGACCCCATTAATAAAATATCAAACACAAAAAGTTTCAAGTTAGAGAAGCAATCAGGCCAATCTTGTCACATCACAAATAGGCACAGTTGAAAGGTGTGGGGCCCAAGATTCACACAATTTTGCTTCTAACTTGGCGCTTTTTTGATCGCCTGGCCCACTTTATCGCTTCCATTTGAAATGCTCTTTGTATGACTTGAAGAGACTGAGACACACACACACACTGAGACACACACACACACACTGAGAGACACACAGAGACACACACTGAGACACACACAGAAAATTGACACACAGGTACTGACAAACAAACACACACACAGGTACTGACAAGCACACACACACGCATTACACCCACACACACTAAGATACTGACACACACACACAAACGCAACCACACACCACACAAACGCAACCACACACACCGAGACACACACACACCGAGAAACACACACACACACACACAATGAGACACCGAGACACATACTGACACAAACGCAACCACACACACTGAGACACAAACACACCGAGACACAAACACACACAGGTACTGACACACACACACACAAACACACTCAGGTACTAACACACACATAGAGACACACACACACTGAGACACACACACACACTGAGACACACTGAGACACACACACACTGAGACACACACACACACACACTGAGAACAGACACACACAGGTACTGACACACACGCACACACAAATGTTAAATCTACTTTTAAGAGATTGAAGATGTATTTAAATATTTAACTAAATGTAAAATCTAGCTAAGAGATTTAAGATGTATTTAAATATTTAGCTAACTGTTAAATCTTGTAACTAGATTTATAAATGATATCTGAATGCACACATTTATAAAAAGTTGTATTTATTTTCCTCATTTCTGGCAGCCCATACTAACGGCGCTCGGAACTTTCGTTTTTTTAAATCCTAACGGTCTCTGCTCAGCGGAGTGGAATGTCAGGAGCCGTTGCTCAGCAGCGCCTCCGCCTCCTTCTCTGCCCCGCCTCTCTCCCCTCTCGTTGCTCCAGCTAGGAGTTCACATTCAGCTTCCTTAGATTATATAGCGCCATTCTTTACTAACTTTACAAATGAGCTTATTGAGGCTTCCGTTTTCAAGATGGTTCAGGGCAGTCCGGCAGACTGACTGCAGCATCATTACAGTATACCGCACTAAATCGCAGAGTCAGCCTGAACACGGCATCCTTTATATTCCCTTGAGTGATCGAGTGGAAATCTGATCTGCAGCGACTCCAGCACCCACACAGCTCCCCTTTGACTCCGCGCACTGCAGGGCAACTGCTGTACAAAGGCTGTTTTATCAGTCCTCGTGGGATTAAAATAGTATTGGTTTTAAGAATAAATAATTAAACTCACATGGGGAGGTGTCGGTCATGGGCTTTCTGTGCTGTAAACCTGGTCGTCATGGAGACGGGCAGAACGCCTTCGCTATTCTTATCCAATGCTGCCATCGTGGCCATTTACTAGAACTGTTTGTTCTAATATATCTATATCCATATCTATCTATCTATCTATCTATCTATCTATCTATCTATCTATCTATCAGCTCAGTTGCCTTTGAAATTACTCATTAACCTTAACCCCTGTGCAAAAGTAGACATTCAGATACATTCTTAAAATACAGCAAAAAACAATATTTACAGGATAGCCAGGAGAGTACTGTGTGTATAAATAATAACGTTTTCTGTAATTGCTCTTATTTGAAATCATTCTCATGTATTTATCATGCTTACTGCCTGTTCTTACTGGACTCATATCAGCAAATAGTTACTATCAGGTTTAGCTGCTCTTTTAGTCGAATTCGCCTTATAATTTACTGTGCTTTATTATTTTGCTCTTGCTTGAATTGATTTGATGGTACTTTCATATCTGCTCTTATCTGTATTATGATATTCTGTAATGTGATGTTTTATAATGTGATACTTTGTACTGTGATAACTCAGAATAAATTGTAAGCAGCCCTGGATGTCTGCTAAAGAAATAAATAATAATAACAGCAATAATGTCATTGTGAATTTCATTACCTGTACTACCCATTGTAAATAGCAGAGGGCACCAGCAACCGCTTGTCACTGAGCTGTGCAATGAAAAAACAAAAACAAAAACAAAAACTGTTCTACTAAATGGCCACACGATGGCAGCATTGATAAGGAACAGCGAGAGCGCGTTCTGCTTTTAGTCGAATTTGCTCTTGTTTACAGTTTACTGTGTGCTTTATTATTTTGCTCTTACTTGAATTGATTTTATATTTTTATATCTGTATTATGATATTTTTTAATGTGATACTTTGTACTGAGAGAGACTTGTAACAATTGCAAGTCACCCTGGATAACGGAGTCTGGATAAGGAAGTCTGTAAGAAATAAATGATGACTGCTACAACGGTCAAGGGTTAAGTCTGGAAACAGCCACCCTGATTGAACTGATAAGGATGAGGAGGATGATGAGGATGAGGAGGAGGATGATATACATGTACTGTATATATATATATTTTATCACATTTGATGTAAGAGTGTTTCAGACTTTTGGTACAGATGGTATTCTAAGTGATTTAGTTTTTGCTGCTGCAACATGGTGAAAACAGCTAAACTCTTGAGCTGTATAGAATCTAATTCGTTTTCAAACACGTTTTCTAACTCCCTCTCAATCCACGACAAAAACATTGTCAATGTAAATAAATGTTAGAAAAACGAACAGCCGTTAAAGGGGTGATATCAAACACAAAAGAACAAGTTAGAGAAGCAATTAGACCAATCTTGTCACATCACAAATAGGCACACTTGGAAAGGTGTTGGCCCAAGATTCACACAATTTTGCTTCTAACTTGGCGCTTTTTTTGATCACCACCCACTTTATCGCTAAACTTCAAATGCTCTTTGTATGACTTGAAGAGACTGAGACACACACACACACACACACACACTGAGAGACACACAGAGAGACACACACTGAGACACACACACACACACACACACACACACACACATATACTGACACGCACACGCACACTGACACACACACTGAGACACTGAAACACACTATCACAACCACACACACTGAGACAAAAACACACTGAGACACAAACACAGAGGTACTGACACACAGGTACACACGAGCACACACATATAATTAATCTTTAGTGCAAAAACTTTAGGCTGGAATTAAAAGGGTATCTATTTTTATTTGGATCAAATGCATGTTTTTCCTCTAAATATTAAATGCTGTTACGTTTTGTATCTATTGATAACACTATGTAACACAATTTTTTGTTCCTGGGTAGTAAGTGTTATTTCCTAATTGCTTATGTCTCAAAAGTATAGAAAATGGCGATTATTCCCCATAAACTTTGCTTTTGTGACCAGGACAGTGATATTTTGAAATTTACCTATTTCAATGAGAAAACGGGCGACTTTGTGTCTTTTTCGTTTCACATAAAGTCAGATAAAACAACATATGAATCCAAATTGTATTTATACTAAAGTAATACAAAATGACTACAAAGATTTAGAAGTGAGTAGTTTTCGAGATTTACGATTATACTGTAAATCACTTTCACGAATCAGCCCCCAAATGTAGTCTCCCATCATGTTCTCGTTATACTGTCCTTGGTAGCGCGTTCAAAGTCCAGTATATCCTGGTAGCGCCGCTTTGCTCCTCCAGTACGCTCCCATGTTCTCCTTGAATTTATCAAGATGAGCATCAATGATATGGACTTTGAGGGACATCCCACAGCCCATTGTGCCGTAGTTCTTCACCAGAGTCTCAACCAGCTCCACATAGTTTTCGGCCTTGTGATTGCCCAGGAAGCCCCGAACCACTGCGACAAAGCTGTTCCAAGCCCTTTCTCCTTACTAGTGAGCTTTTGGGAATTCATTGCACTCCAGGATCTTCTTTATCTGTGGTCCGGCCTAAGACACCCCGGCTTTGACCTTTGCCTCAGACAAGTTAGGAAGAAGTCTTGAAGGTACTTAAGGCCGTCAACTCTTTATCTAGAGCTCTGACAAATTGTTTCATAAGGCCCAGTTTGATGTGCAGTGGTGGCATCAGCACCTTCCGGGGTCCACCAGTGGCTCCCACTTGACGCTGTTCCTCCCCACAGAGAACTCGGGTCCGCTGTGCCAGTCCCGCCTGTGGTAGTGCGTTTTGGTGTCCCTGCTGTCCCAAAGGCAAAGATAGCAGGGAAATTGGTAAAACCGCCTTGAGACCCACTGTGAATGCCACCATTTTGAAGTCTCCCTATGACCTCCCAGCCGTACTCATCATACTTCCAAGGCCCAGCAAGGTCTTGATGCTGTTGTTATCCCTTTGAGGTGCACCGAGGAGCCAGGGAAGAGACGGGTACTTGTTACCATTATGGAGCAGCTATTTATATTACTGGAAAGTTCTAGAAAGTTCTAGAAGTTACTCCAAGTTTACCAGCACTGAATCTATCTGGAATGTTCTGGAAAATAGGTAAATTTCAAAATATCACTGTCCTGGTCACAAAAGCAAAGTTTGTGGAGAATAATAGCCATTTTATACTTTTGAGGCATAAGCAATTAGGAAATAACACTTACTACCCAGGAACCAAAAAAAAAAAAAAAAAAATTGTTACGGTGTAATCTTCTTTAGAGCGAGATGTTCAAACACTAACGCGATACCCCTGATAATTCTTTTATAGAAGTATATCAGGTTAATTCAAGTTTAGCTGCCATTGTCACAAACAGATCCACAAATGGCGCAGGCATGGACGCAGTTTCATAGCTTTCTCTTCATTAGTCTTGGAGGTTCAGTGCGTGTGAACTTGTTTTTGGTAAATACAGCACAGGGTCGCAGAAAGGTCATTCTTTACGAGTAAACCTCCAGGCAGTAACCTCTGCTATTTCTACCCCATGCTTTTATTTAGTTTCTTTAAACTGTATTATTGTCTCTATTCTTTATACAGAGGACTTGAAATACAGTGTATTACTCAGCTGTTTGGTTCTAGTTTTGTAAAATGAACAGGTGGTTATTTGAATGAAATGCTTTTTATTATGAATAACTACAGAGCGACAGAGTGACAGAGCAGGTTAATAAACTAAATGTATTGAATGAATAATGAAATCAGATCATATATGTCAGAGAGTAAGTGGTTTGTATTAAACGGTCCAATTACAGTATTTTTAAAGGTTTAAGAAATCATTTCAATTAACTGAAAAGGATGAAAGAAAGCTAAAGAAGGTCTGATTTCTTAAGTTGCATGTTTTTGTTGTATAAAGTCTCTCTTTTTATTGTTTGTTTATACACTCTGAATGAAAGCAGTGAAGCAGCACAGTAGATCTCCACGCTGGGTAGAAGGGCATCACTGGGCTATTATATTATATTATATTATATTATATTATATTATATTGCTCTAGAAAAGAGTGCAAAGAAGAGCGACTAGAATTATCCGGGTTTAAAAGGCATGTCTTATGCAGACAGGCTCAAAAGAATTGAATCTATTCAGTCTTGAACAAAAGACTACGCCAAGCATCTGATTCAAACATTCAAAAATCCTAAAAGGTATTGACAATGTCGACCCAGGGGACTTTTGACCTGAAAAAAGAAACAAGGACCAGGGGTCACAAATGGAGATTAGATAAAGGGGCATTCAGAACAGAAAATAGGAGGCACTTTTTTACACAGAGAATTGTGAGGGTCTGGAACCAACTCCCCAGTAATGTTGTTGAAGCTGACACCTGGGATCCTTCAAGAAGCTACTTGATGAGATTCTGGGATCTGGTTGTTACTAACAACCAAACGAGCAAGATGGGCTGAATGGCCTCCTCTCGTTTGTAAACTTTCTTATGTTCTTATGTTCTGTCTGTTATGCTAAATTATTTAAAATTGATAGGATCAGGTAGACATGTGGGGCATGTTGTCCGTGTCCTCCTTTGTAAAAAACCTGTGAAAAGTAATCATTTAATATATTTGCTATTTTTTTTTTTCTTTGTCTATGATTTTTCCATTTGTGTCTCTTAGACATTTAACCTCCTCTTTGAATGTTCTCTTGCTGTTATAATATTGGAAAAACATTTTGGAATTGGTTTTAGCCCCCTTAGCAATGTTCATTTCTGTCTCTCTCTTGGCCTTTCTAACTTCCTTTTTGACTTGTGTTTGCAGTTCCAAACAGGAGGAGTAGCAAACACTGTTGCAGCAGCAAAGGTCATTCAAAATGATCTAGACAGCATTCAGAACTGGGCAGACACATGGCAAATGACATTTAATAGAGGAAAGTGGAAGGTACTGCACGCAGGCAATACATTTCTCCACCCTTCCTTTCTATATTGGTTAATTGTGGGCTCCAGTTATTTTATTTAACATCGCTGAGTGCCTTGTCCCTGTGGATTGCAACCACAATGTAGAAACATCTAGAGAATGGATGGAATGGGCAATAAACATCACTGCTGTTTCTCTTAAAGCGTGTTTATTTATTTCTAATACTGGACCCTGTCTTAATACTGTATCACATTCTGAATATGAATATAGCTGAGTTATTAATTGTAGGTAATACTTAGAATACCAGACACATATTTAGCATTAAAAAGCAATCCATGTGATTTCTTTACCAGTCGCTCATTATTTTGTGTATCAGCCTCACACAAAGCCGAGCGCAGTGCGGTATACTGTAATGATGCTCCAGTCAGTGTGCCTGGACTGCACCTGAACCATCTTAAAAACACGAAGCCTCCAATAAGCTCATTTGTAAAAGTTAGTAAAGAATGGCGCTATATAATCTAAGGAAGCTGAATGTGAACTCCTAGCTGGAGCAACGAGAGGGAGAGGGGCGTGGGCAGAGAAGGAGGCGGAGACGCCAGGCAACCGCTCCTGAACATTCCACTCCGCTGAGCAGAGACCGTTAGGATTTAAAAATGCGAAAGTTCCAGCGCCGTTAGTATGGGCTGCCAGAAATGAGGAGAAAATAATACAGCTTTTTTTATAAATGTGTGCATTCAGATATCATTTAGAAATCTAGTTACAAGATTTAACAGTTAAATATTTAAATGAATCTTAAAACTCTTAACTAGATTTAACATTTAGCTAAATATTTAAATAAATCTTAATCTCTTAGATTTAACATTTAGTTAAATATTTAACTGGCGCTAAATCTGAATATTTAACAATTAGCATAACATAATTGTACCTGTGTGTGTGTGTCTCAGTGTGTGTGTCTCAGTGTGTGTGTCTCAGTGTGTGTTTGTCTCAGTGTGTGTGTGTGTGTGTCGTCTCAGTGTGTGTCTCAGTGTGTGTCTCAGTGTTGTCTCAGTGTGTTTGTGTCTCAGTGTATGTGTGTGTCTCTCAGTATGTGTGTGTGTGTGTCTCAGTGTTTGTCTAAGTGTGTGTGTCTCAGTATTTGTCTCAGTGTGTGTGTGTCTCACTGTGTGAGTGTCTCAGTGTGTGTGTCTGTCTCAGTGTGTGTGTGTCTGTCAGTGTGTGTGTCAGTGTGTGTGTCTCAGTGCGTGAGTGTGTGTCTCAGTGTGTGTTTGTGTCTCAGTGTATGTGTGTGTTTGTGTCTCTATGCGTGAGTGTGTGTGTCTCAGTGTGTGTGTCTCAGTGTATGTGTGTGTGTGTGTGTGTTGTTTGTCTGTGTGTGTGTGTGTCTCACTGTGTGAGTGTTTCAGTGTGTCTGTGTGTGTGTGTGTGTGTGTGACACACACACACACACACACACACAAGGGTCACAGAGAAGTTTGGTGCCAAACCAATTATTATTATTTAAGAACAATAATAAACAAAAAGCTAATTGAACAAAATATCAAACAATTTGAGGAAAGAAAAGTGGAAACCAAAATAACTATTTATAGTCACCTAATCACAGGTACTGGAATCCAATAACTGAGTCCAACCACAGAGCTGCAAACTGCCCTCTGATCTGCACAAAAGACGATCCTGACTGAACAAAACTAACAGCCTTTATACCCTTCCAGACCTCCCCTCCTCCAGAATAAACCATTATGCAGGTGGGTATATAGAAACAAACCAGCAAACAGTTATCAATAATAAATAAAGTATTCAAAAAAACAAATCAATGAATATATATAAACATTAATCTAACACGTGCATTAAAACTATGCTTTAAAACAAGCAGAGGGAAACGTGTACTGAAAATCAGCTGTCCCCCTTTCAATATCTTCTACAGGTACTGCCCTGACTACAGGAAGTCAGTACTTAGGAAAGTCAATAAAAGCTTCCCTCACCAACATGGCTGCTTCCCCTTCCTGTCAAGATGGAGGACCTCACCACCACACCCAACTCAGGTTACCTGAACCATTGCATATCAGTTTATCTCAACAATAGTACTGCAATCCATTGTTCTGGAAGTGTGCTCCTTTCAAACCAGCTGTCTAAACCGCACTCTTCATTAACCCTTCTTTTGTTTTCAGGACACTCCCAACCACAGGCCTCCAGTCCCCGTATAACAGGGAAGTGAATTGTGTTTTATTATTTTCCTTCCTAGACACAAGGATCAACACCATACAAAAAACAGTTTAAAAACATTTGCAGTAAATGTCCAGATACATACTGAGACAATGTGAGGGTCTCCTCCTCACACTCTTCCTCCTCATCATCATCCTTATCTTCCTCATCAGGTCAATCAGGTTTGGCTGTTTCCAGACTTGACCCTTGACCGTTGTGACTTGAGACTTGACATAAATATATATTAGAACAAACAGTTCTAGTAAATGTCCACACGGTGGCAGCATTGTATAAGGAATAAGAACATAAGAACATAAGAAAGTTTACCAACGAGAGGAGGCCATTCAGCCCATCTTGCTCGTTTGGTTGTTAGTAGCTTATTGATCCCAGAATCTCATCACAGCTTCTTGAAGGATCCCAGGGTGTCAGCTTCAACAACATTACTGGGAGTTGGTTCCAAACCCTCACAATTCTCTGTAAAAAGTGCCTCCTATTTTCTGTTCTGAATGCCCCTTTGTCTAATCTCCATTTGTGACCCATGGTCCTTGTTTTCTTTTTTCAGGTTGAAAGTCCCTGGGTCGACATTGTCAATACCTTTTAGATTTTGAATGCTTGAATCAGATCGCCGGCGTAGTCTTCTTTGTTCAAGACTGAACAGATTCAATTTTTGAGCCTGTCTGCATACGACATGCCTTTAAAACCGGGATAATTCTGGTTGCTCTTCTTTGCACTCTTTCTAGAGCAGCAATATCCTTTTTGTAACGAGGTGAACAGAACTGAACACAATATTCTAGGTGAGGTCTTACTAATGCATTGTAAAGTTTTAACATTACTTCCCTTGATTTAAAATCAACACTTCTCAATATATCCGAGCATCTTGTTGGCCTTTTATAGCTTCCCACATTGTCTAGATGAAGACATTTTGAGTCAACATAAACCCTAGGTCTTCAATTTCTATCTCCCATATGATATTTATAATGCACATTTTTATTGCCTGCATGCAATACCCGTGTCAAGAGACTGTTGCATGATCTTGGTTAGCGGTTTGTAAATGACTTCTTTCATTTCTTTGAGTACTATTGGGAGGATCTCATCGCCCAGGATTTGTTTATTTAAGAGCTCCCTAGTCCCTTTAACACTTCTGCCTCTGTTATGCTAAAGTTATTTAAAATTGGATAGGAACAGGTCACATATGTGGGCATGTTGTCAGGTAAAAAAACCTGTGAAAATTAATCATTTAATATACTCGCTATTTTTTTTTTTTCGCCTGTGATTTTGCCGTTTGTGTCTCTTACATTTACCTCCTCTCTTACTGTTATAATATTGGAAAAACGTTTTGGAATTGGTTTTAGCCCCCTTAGCAATGTTCATTTCTGTCTCTCTGTTGGCCTTTCTAACTTCCTTTTTGACTTGTGTTTGCAGTTCAAACAGGAGGAGGGCAAACACTGTTGCAGCAGCAAAGGTCATTCAAAATGATCTAGACAGCATTCAGAACTGGGCAGACACATGGCAAATGACATTTAATAGAGGAAAGTGGAAGGTACTGCACGCAGGCAATACATTTCTTCCTTTCTAAATTGGTTAATTGTGGCTCTAGTTTTTTGTTTAACATCACTGAGTCCCTGTGGATTGCAACCACAATGTAGAAACATCTAGAGAATGTATGGAATGGTTAATAAACATCACTGCTGTTTCTCTTAAAGCGTGTTTATTTATTTCTAATACTGACCCTGTCTTAATACTGTATCACATTCTGAATATGAATATAGCTGAATTATTAATTGTAGATAATACTTGGAATACCAGATACATTTAGCATTAAAAGCAATCCATGTGATTTCTTTACCAGTCGCTCATTATTTTGTGTATCAGCCTCCACACAAAAGCCGCGAAAGTGGTATACTGTAATGATGTTCAGTCAGTGTGCCCGGACTGCACCTGAACCATCTTAAAAAACACGGCCTCCAATAAGCTCATTTGTAAAGTTAGTAAAGAATGGCGCTATATAATCTAAGGAAGTTGAATGTGAACCCTAGCTGGAGCAACGAGAGAGGGAGAGAGGGGGGGCAGAAGGAGGGGAGACGCTGCTAGGCAACCGGCTCCTGAACATTCCTCCGCTGAGCAGAGACCGTTAGGGATTTAAAAATGCGAAAGTTCCGAGCGCCGTTAGTATGGGCTGCCAGAAATGAGGAGAAGATAAATACAGCTTTTTATAAATGTGTACATTCAGATATCATTTAGAAATCTAGGTACAAGATTTAACAGTTAGCTAAATATTTAAATAAATCTTAAATCTCTTAACTAGATTTAATATTTACCTAAATATTTAAATAAATCTTAAATCTTTATTAGATTTAACATTTAGTTAAATATTTAACTAACAGCAAACTCTGAGTTTGTATGCAAATGAGCGTTCATAGCGATTTGATTGGCTCTTGTAATGTTGAAATTTGCATGTTTATCAATTAGCATAAAATAAATGCATAGCATGTGTGTGTGTCAGTGTGTGCGTGTCAGTACCGGGGGAAATCTGTGTTGTGTGAAGGTGAATTTTATAATTCTTTGATAAATCAGCAGAAAATATTGTTATTATCAATCGATACAAAACGATAGCATTTAATATTTAGAGAAAAACATGCATTTGATCTCCCAAATAAAAATAGATACCCTTTAATTCCAGTCTGAAGTCAGCTTACTAAAGATTAATTATATGTGTGTGTGTGCTGGGTGAGTGCCTGTGTGTGTGTGTGTCAGTACCTGTGTGTGTGTCAGCGGGTTGCACTGTGTGTGTGTGTTAGCACCTGTGAGTGTGTGTGTGTCTCTGTGTGTGTTTCTCGGTGTGTGTGTTTGTGTCTCGTGTTTGTGTCTCAGTGTGGTTGCGTTTGTCAGTATGTGTCTCGTGTCTCAGTGTGTGTGTGTGTGTCTCAGAGTGTGTCAGTGTGTGTGTCAGTACCTGTGTGTATCTTTGTGTGTGTGTGTGAGGGTGAGTACCTGTGTGTGGTCAGTACCTGTGTGTGTGTGTGTCAGTACCTGTGTGTGTGTGTGTGTGTGTGTCAGTACCTGTGTGTCAGTACCTGTGTGTGTGTGTGTGTGTGTGCGTCTCTGTGTTTCTCAGTGTGTGTGTCTCAGTGTGTGTGTTTGTCTTAGTTTCTGTGTGTGTCTCAGTGTGTGTGTGTGTCTCATTGTGTGTGTGTGTGCATCTCAGTGCGTGTGTCTCAGTGTGTGTCTCAGTGTGTGTGTGTGTCAGTACCTGTGTGTGTCCGTATCTTTGTGTGTGTGTGAGGGTGAGTACCTGTGTGTGTGCGTGTCAGTACCTGTGTGTGTGTGTGCGTGTCAGTACCTGTGTGTGTGTTTGTCAGTACCTGTGTGTGTGTGTGTCAGTACCTGTGTGTGTCAGTACCTGTGTGTGTGTGCGTCTCTGTGTTTCTCAGTGTGTGTGTGTCTCAGTGTGTGTGTGTCTTAGTTTCTGTGTGTCTCAGTGTGAGTGTGTGTGTGTCTCAGAGTGCGTCTCAGAGTGCGTCTCACTGTGTGTGTGCGTCTCAGTGTGTGTGTGTGTCTCAGTGCGTGTGTGTCTCAGTGTGTGTCTCAGTGTGTGTGTCTTTGTCTGTCTCAGTCTCAGTGTGTGTGTGTCTCTGTGTGTCTCTCAGTGTGTGTGTGTGTGTGTCTGTCGCAGTCTCAGTGTGTGTGTGTCTGTGTGTCTCTCAGTGTGTGTGTGTGTCTCAGTGTGTGTGTGTGTGTGTGTGTGTGTCTCAGTGTGTGTGTGTGTCTCAGTCACTTCAAGTCATACAAAAGAGCATTTCAAGTGGAGCGATAAAGTGAGCTTAGTGATCAAAAAAGCGCCAAGTTAGAAGCAAGAATTGTGTGAATCTTGGGCCCCAGCACCTTTCCTAGTGTGCCTATTTGCTTGATGCTTGACAAGATTGGCCTGATTGCTTCTCCTAACTTGGGCTTTTGTGTTTGATATCACCCTTTAAACGGTTGTTGCGTTTTCAAACGTGTTTTTCTACATTGACAATGTTTTTGTGGGATTGAGAGGAGTTAGAAAACGTGTCTGAAAACGAGAGTCTATACAGCTCCAAGAGTTTAGCTGTTTTCACCATGTTGCAGCGGCAAACTAAATCACTTAGAATTACCATCTGTACCAAAAGACTGAAACACTCTTACATCAAATGTGATAAAAAACGTAAAATACCTCTTATACACAATGAGATATAAGTCGTCAAACTAAGGTCAAATTGTTCTTCTCCTCCTTCTTCATCTTCCTCTTCCGCTCTACTTTTTAAGTGTGTAGCGACTTTTCAAACAGAAAAGCTAAATAACTGGACATCTACCAATCCTGTGATTCCACATGTTGGTCAACGTCAAAACAAACCAGGGAATGCAAGCAGTTTGATATCCACACCATTTATATTAAACAGTGTATTTATGTTTGAAAACAGCACATATCGCAGTGAAAAACAAAAAATACCGTGGTTTGAACTTGCATCATGACGTTCTTGAAGAGCACACGTCCTTACCCCGCTGCGCCGCTGCACAGTTGTTGAAATGCGTTCATTTTTAAGTTTACATCCAAGCTCGACCAGCTTTCACTGAAAACCTGAAGGTTCTGCTCGATTCTACAAATGTTCTATTTCCTGTTTGAAAATCTCCCATTTCCTGTTTGTTTGGTAGATACCATAGAATGGAATTTACACACAAGAGTGGCATGTAGCTTCCTTGTCTAAATCTCTGATAAATTGTGGTTCCTTGTTTAATTATAAATAAATAAAGGAATAATTTCTTAGGTAGAAATAAATAAATGATTTAAACAAATGCATCGAGGAATAAATACATTTATAAATAAATATTGTTAAAGAAATAAATGTAGAAATGAATACATGTTTATATTATAAATGTATAAATATATTAATAAATAGCAAGCTAGAAAACTACATGTCATATTAATTGATTTGGCTGATGCTTTTATCCACAGCAATTGACATTTATATACCTATATAAAAAGTACAAGTTTCATGGAAATATATATATATATTAGCTCAAAGAGCCAGTTGCCCAACGTTTTGATATGTTGTACATATCTTTCTCAAGGGAGCCTGTGTTTGAATCCAAACATTGAGGTATTTATAGGTTTTGACGACATGACAACTACTTGTATATAATATATATATATATATACAGTACATGTATATTTACAATTTTTTTGAACTTTAAAGCACTGTTTTTTTTTGTATTCAGCCGATGAAGGACTTGTAGTCCGAACGTCCTGATAATTGATTTGTAATCAATTATTCTACCTTTTAAGTACCTGAAATATCCTTTTTTTCTTTTTTTCTTATTGATCATTTTGGCACACAGCCATTTTCCTTTTTCTCAATCTTTTATATATATATTGAGAGGAACGGTAGTTCCTCATACGTTAGAAAAACTTTTGGGAAGCTGCCGAGATTTCGGCAGCGAGACACGAAGTGATCCGTCTTGCAGCCTCTGTGGGAGCGGGTTAGAGCTCTGTGCTCCTGACTGGAGGGTAGTGAGTTCAATCCCAGCTGGGGGCACGTTGCTGCTTTACCTAGATTGCTCCAGTTAGAAACCTGACTGTATAAATGGGTAATTGTATGTCACAATTGGAAATTTGCCTGGATGAGTGTATCTGCTAAAAAATCGTAATAATATGTTTGGTTGGTACTTGGATGAGACTGTCTGGCAATACCAGGTACTGAAAAACTTTTCCTTGAAGTTGTACTTGTTTAATTAACAAATAGTAGATTAAACAGCAAAATGAGCTGATTTACTTTTAATGTATTGATGCCAGCTCGCGCTCGTCTTAATAATTCCCACCTCGCTTTGCTCGCCTTAAAAGATTCCCGGTCGCTGGGCTTCGCCGCTACTCACTGCTGTTCACACCACAGAGATAACACGGACATAAACAAACAAGACAGCTGCTTCTGCATCCAGCGCTCAAAGAACACCACAGACATCTGCAGAGCGTGTTGAGATGTTACAGTAATAAAATAACGACTGGATCGCGTGATCAAGGAGTTTGGTGATAAAACGAGTGATCAGGAGATGATTTATCGGTATGCACGACTATGAAGAGGTATGTGATGAATACAGTGAACAAGGGCGGGCTGGAGATGCAATACTGAGAGTCCTGTTGATATGCAGAGACTTTTAAACCTGTTTAACTGTGAAAGAAAATACTTTTTAACAGCGTGTGAAAATAAATTGGACGTGACACGCCTGAGACACGCTGAATAAACGGACCGCAAGGGTTGTGTCGCTATTGAAATAATTGAATAAGAGTTAGAGATGGATTTATTTCACGCCCCACTCGCTGTTTTAATTTCATTTGGATCATTCCAGACACCACCTGATACGCGAAAGCACAACAAACTCAGCAATGCATTGATCAGGAATACATTTTAAAACACAAAACATCAAAGTCACAGCATGCATTATATTCGGGCGGGACATTTCAATTGGATGAGAACAAGCAGAGTGTTTAGCCGCTCAGAAGCCGCTGCTCTTTCCCAGGTCATTTGCATATTTTGGGTAAAGCAAGAGGCATGATGGGATGCTGGAGCGTTGTGGCAAACCCTGCTTTTCCTTTATTGTGTGCTCCTCAATTAAACTGGTTATCGAACCCGAGCATCTCTCATCTTTCACTTCTACTAATGAATTACTCTCCAACTCAGGGGAAACAAAACACAGATGTGAGGATTGTATTATCATGATGTGCTAGAATTTCCTTTGCTTAAAGACTCACTGTGCTGTCTGTAGCAACTTGTATTATAATAAGGTCAAGTTTATGGAAACATATAGAGAATGGATGGGAATGGGCAAAAACATCACTGCTGTTTCTCTTAAAGCGTGTTTATTTATTTCCTAATACTGGACCCTGTCTAATACTCTATCACATTCTGAATATGAATATAGCTGAGTTATTAATTGTAGATAATACTTAGAATACCAGATACATTTAGCATTAAAAAAGAAGTCCATGTGATTTCTTTACTAGTCGTTCATTATTTTGTGTATCAGCCTCCACACAAAGCCGAGCGCAGTGCGGTATACTGTAATGATGCTCCAGTCAGTCTGCCCGGACTGCACCTGAACCATCTTAAAAACACGAAGCCTCCAATAAGCTCATTTGTAAAAGTTAGTAAAGAATGGCGCTATATAATCTAAGGAAGCTTGAATGTGAACCCTAGCTGGAGCAACGAGAGAGGGAGAGAGGGGGCGGGGCAGAGAAGGAGGGGGGAGACGCTGCTAGGCAACCGGCTCCTGAACATTCCACTCCGCTGAGCAGAGACCGTTAGGATTTAAAAATGCCAAAGTTCGAGCGCCGTTAGTATGGGCTGCCAGAAATGAGGAGAAAATAAAACAGCTTTTTATAAATGTGTACATTCAGATATCATTTAGAAATCTAGTTACAAGATTTAACAGTTAAATATTTAAATAAATTTTAAATCTTTAGCAAGATTAAACATTTATCTAAAATTAAATAAATCTTAAATCTTAACTTGATTTAACATTTACCTAAATATTTAACTGGCAGCTAAATCAGGAGTTTGTATGTTAATGAGCTCCGCCCGCGTTGTGCTTTCACGCGATTTGATTGGCCTTTGTAATGTTGAAATTGCATATATAACCATTAGCATAAGTGTGTGTTTGTGTCAGTACCTGTGTGTGTGTGTGTGTGTGTGTGTGTGTGTGTGTGTTTGTCAGTGCCTGCAGGGGAAATCTGTGTTGTGTGTGGTGAATTTTTCCATTCTTTGATAAATCGGCAGAAAATATTGTTATTATCAATCGATACAAAAACGTATAGCATTTAATATTTAGAAAAAACATGCATTTGATCTCCCAAATAAAAATATACCCTTTAATTCCAGTCAAAGTCAGCTTACTAAAGATTAATTATATGTGTGTGTCTGTCAGTGTGTGTAGTCTCAGTGTGTGTGTGTCTCAGTGTGTGTGTGTCTCAGTGTGTGTGTGTGTGTGTCTCAGTTTGTGTTTGTGTTTCAGTGTGTGTTTGTGTCTCAGTGTGTGTGGAGTGTCTCAGTGTGTGTGTCTCAGTGTGTGTATGTGTGTGTCTCAGTGTGTGTGTTAGCACTAGCTACATGAATGCAGCATAAGTAATTTGCTGTCTGCTGCTCTTAATTGAGTATTAAATTTTCACGCAGAAATGCAGCTACTGTGCCGTCTCTGAAATGTTTTAATGAGTGTGTAAAATACCCTTTCACACAGCATGAAATCACACAATCCATGCGGTGTAATAACATCATAACCCTTTCACACAGCATGAAATCACACAATCCATGAGGGTGTAATAACGTCATGACCCTTTTCACAGCCAAAGAGATCGCGAGTACAACCTTCAAACCTGTCAATCAACAGACTGTTCACTGACAAGACCCAAACACAGAGGCAGCGCTTTTAATGTGTAAGAAAGAGGAGCGGGACGCAAGCAATGACAATAATACCGACCCTAAGAAGAGCATATTCAAAATCAGAACACGTTAAGAACATAAGAACATAAGAAAGTTTCCAAACGAGAGGAGGCCCCATTCAGCCCATCTTGCTCGTTTGGTTGTTAGTAGCTTATTGATCCAGAATCTCATCAAGCAGCTTGAAGGATCCCAGGTGTCAGCTTCAACAACATTACTGGGGAGTTGGTTCCAGACCCTCCAATTCTCTGTAAAAAGTGACTCCTATTTTCTGTTCTGAATGCCCTTTATCTAATCCCAATTTGTGACCCCTGGTCCTTGTTTTTTTTTCAGGTCAAAGAAGTCCCTGGGTCGACATTGTCAATACCTTTTTAGGATTTTGAATGTTTGAATCAGATCACCGCGTAGTCTTCTTTTGTTCAAGACTGAATAGATTCAATTCTTTTAGCCTGTCTGCATACGACATGCCTTTAAACCCGGATAATTCTGGTTGCTCTTCTTGCACTCTTTCTAGAGCAGCAATATCCTTTTTTGTAACGAGGACCAGAACTGAACACAATATTCTAGGTGAGGTCTTACTAATGCATTGTAAAGTTTTAACATTACTTCCCTTGATTTAAATTCAACACTTTCACAATATATCCGAGCATCTTGTTGGCCTTTTTATAGCTTCCCACATTGTCTAGATGAAGACATTTGTGAGTCAACATAAACTCCTAGATCTTTATCATAGATTCCTTCTTCAATTTCAGTATCTCCCATATGATATTTATAATGCACATTTTATTGCCTGCGTGCAATACTTTTACACTTTCCTCTATTAAATGTCATTTGCCATGTGTCTGCTCAGTTCTGAATGCTGTCTAGATCATTTTGAATGACCTTTTCTGCTGGAACAGTGTTTGCCAGTCCTCCTATTTTTTGTGTCGTCTGCAAATTTAACGAGTTTGCTTTACTATACCAGAATCTAAATCATTAATGTAGATTAGGAATAGCAGAGGACCTAATATTTATTTTAAAGAGTATTGTACGGACTAGTGTTAGATGTTTACAATCACGATTCTACATTAAAAAGTCCAGAAGGATTTATATTGATGAAAAACGCCCCCACACGAGCATTGGTTTGCCCCTCGGTCTGCAATTATTATCAGCGATGTGTGCAACAGAAGCTGCTGGTAGATTACAGTAAACATCAATTAAACTGAGGCTAGGTAGTTGTGATCTTAGTATGTTTTATTCTTTATTAATTAAATTATATTCATTGAAAAGGCAAGAGAACCAGATTGTTGTTATTGTTTTGGTTTAATATATAATATAGCAGGCTAATGTTCCTATTGAAGTAAGCTACAATATATTTTGTCGTGTACTACTCATTTAATCAAACTAAGTAGTTTTTGAAGATGCTTGTATCGTTCATGATGTTTTTCAAATCAAATAAGCTTATTTGTGTATAAAACGTGAATAGAGTTGCAGCCAGTGTCATCTTACTTAAAGGCGCTCAAGCTGAAATCGTAAAAAGTAATTTAAAAGTCGGCTACAAACGTGGCAGCGGACTGTCTCTCTTTAACACGCACGCAAGAACTTTGCAGACTTGATGCAACTGTGTTGAGATTTTAAAAGAAAGCGTTTTATGAGATTTTAACTATAGGTACCGGCACTATGAGTCAAGCTCAGACACAAATGAATCCCTACGCTGTAGTGACGTGGCATGTTGCTTTGAAACCACGCCCACTATAGTGCTTCAGTGGCGGTACAGCCTTTCACACAGGCAGTTAAGACGCTTCAGTGCCGTCTGAACCACCTGGTGAGGTGCTTCAGAAGATATAAACATGATGGTATTGCTGTGGCCGTATAAGCAATTCACACAGACCTATAAGCCGCTACAGTGGCGGTTCTGAACCGGTCATGACTCCTCTGTGTGAAAGCACTTAGAATACCTGGCCAGGTTAAGTTAATTCTCCATTCAATTGCTAAGTAAGTAATTTATTGCTCGTTTATAAAGTCGGCCTTTCAGATTCATGAGGTAAAATTAGGTGAAGCTATATCAATTTACTGTCAGTTTTGGTAAGGGGTTTATCTCTGCACTGGTCTCTCTGTCTCTCTGTCTCTCTGTCTCTCTGTCTCTCTGTCTCTCTGTCTCTCTGTCTCTCTCTCTGTCTCTCTCTCTCTCTCTCTCTCTCTCGTTGTTTTAACTGAATGATCTTTTCCTTAATTTCCACATGGAAATTCTAATTAGATTCAGGTGTTTTGCTAATTGCCTTGGCAAAGGGCTTATTGAGCTTGATTAATCATTATGTCTTTAAGTATCTTAATTGGGAGCTCTTTAAATATGGCTATTACTCCTGTGAAGGGGAGTGGGTTCCTTTCTGGGGTGATTCTTTTCGGGTGTGGTTTTTGTGATGCAGAGCGTTTGGAGGAAGGAGCAGGGTTTTTTTTGAAGAGGAAGGTTGCTGGTCTGTAAAGCGAGAGACCGAAGCAATAATCTTTTTGGTTGTTAGAAACAGAGTGATTTAATCTGCCAATTTCCAGTTTGAAAGTAACCAATTATCTAATCTCCTGCCAAATTGAAACTATCCACATCATTCAAATGGTTTATTTTTATCCTAAGAGCAAAATGGTGACTAATCCATTTCTTATCCAAATCATCACTTTTTGTCCTTACCTGGTTGGAAACTCAAGCTCTACAGGACCGAGGAGGAACGGGTGAGATCCCCTGATGGGGGAGGAATTTTTTTTTTAGCTGCTGGATTATCTGTTCTGTTCTGACTGTTTGTTTGGGATTATTATCCTTTTTGTTTATTTATCAGGGTTTAAACGAGCACCCCAGACAGAAGTCTCATTTTGTTTTTTTTTGTTTTGTGTTTAAACTGTTCTGGCTCAACTGCATTCTCAATACAGACCTGATATATAACAGCTTGGGACTTTCAAAGCATTGGCTGCTGTTGTTTCATGGACATTGTGTTTTCTATAAGGACTGCCTGATGGACTCATTGGTAAACACTTTAATCAACATTGGTTATGTTAGTCTGTACATTACTGAAAGCTTTGATCTGTCCTAAATGACTGGTATTGATCCGTGTTCTGGTAAACATTTTGACTGGTCCAAATGCTGTCTGATTCAAACCCATGTACACCAAATGTTTGACAGGAGGCTGTGTGGTCCAGTGGTTAAAGAAAAGGGCTTGTAACTAGAAGGTCCCGGTTCAAATCCCACCTCAGCCACTGACTCATTGTGACCCTGAGCAAGTCACTTAACCTCCTTGTGCTCCGCCTTCGGGTGAGACGTAATTGTAAGTGACTCTGCAGCTGATGCATAGTTCACACCCCTAATCTCTGTAAGTCGCCTTGGATAAAGGCGCCTTGCTAAATAAACAAATAATAAACACATCTGTCTACAAGTATAATATTCCATGCATATTCAATAACATCTGCTATTTGAATTCTGGTGTTGTCTTCTGGTTTAATTTTCTTCCTATTTTCTAGGTGTTGTAAACAATCCTGACTTACCCAGCAATTTTTTGGTTCTGTCGCAGCAATCCTACTGCTTTGGAGAGTTTATATTGTTCAGGGTAGTTTATTTGTATTGCCGTCATAAAATACTAGTTAATGGACGTTGCTTAAGGATTAGGTTTGTAACATATTTAGCATTAAAAGCAATCCATGTGATTTCTTTAACAGTCGCTCATTATTTTTGTGTATCAGCCTCCACACAAAGCCGAGCGCAGGTATATACTGTAATGATGCTCCAGTCTGCCCGGACTGCACCTGAACCATCTTAAAAACACGAAGCCTCCAATAAGCTCATTTGTAAAAGTTAGTAAAGAATGGCGCTATATAATCTAAGGAAGCTGAATGTGAACTCCTAGCTGGAGCAACGAGAGGGAGAGAGGGGCGGGCAGAGAAGGAGGGGAGACGCTAGGC